>JANPWX010018559.1:0-15267 GCA_024734555.1 Trochalopteron elliotii | reverse complement strand
AAAAAAACAGTCCAGGAAAGCTTCTTTGCCTCAGCTAGCTAGACTAACAAAAGGAGAAAAAAAAACTCTCTGGCTGCCCTCCGTGCATCCGACGAAGGGAAAAAAAAAACCACACAGTCCCAAGGACGAGAGCAGATTCAGAGGAGTGAGTTTGTTTCTCAAAACAAACTGCGCGCTTCTTCTTTCCCTGCTCACTCTCAGAGCCAGTCTTAAAGGTACAGAACACAGAACAGACGATTTGGGGATACATAGTCACCCTAGGACAACCCCCGAGGGCTCAAAAGCTTGCAATTATGGCAAACAGATGTAACACATGCACCTTTTGGAAGGCAAAAATACATTCACGTCTCCATAGACACGTTTTCTGTGGCTATCTTTGCATCAGCCCACTCAGGAGAAAAAGGAAAGGATGCCATCAGGCACCTCCTACTTGCATTTTCCACCCTGGGCGTCCCCCAAGCCATCAAAACAGACAATGGTCCTGCCTATGGCTCCAAAAATCTCAGTTTCTAGATCAGTGGGGGGTAAAACACAACACTGGCATACCCCACTCCCCAACAAGGCAGGCTATTGTAGAAAGAGTTCACCGCAACCTCAAGACAGTCCTTGACCAGCAGCGTGGAGGTATTGAAACACTATCAAATGTAGAAAGATTATGCAAGGCTCTTTATGTTATCAATTTTCTTAATAATTCATTTGAGGAGCCAACCCCCCCCCATTATCAGGCATTTCTCTAACACTAGTAGAGCTCAGCTCTCAGAAAAACCCCCTGTGCTGATCAAAGACCCTGAATCCAAGCAAATAATAGGCCCATTCAAATTAATAACATGGGGGAGAGGTTATGCTTGTGTGTCCACACATTCTGGCCCAAGATGGATTCCAGGCAGGAATGTGAAGCCATACTTCGAACCCCTAAAGGCAGCATCCACAGACACTTCTGAAGCTCAGGAACAACAAAGAAACCAAACTCGAGAGGCGTGGAGGAGAAGAAGGAAAAGGAATATAAAAGAAAATATCCATCGCAAGAAAAGATGACCCTCCAGTACCACGAAAGATCATAAGACTGTCTGCTGAACTTCATTCACAAATTGTTTTGCAGTTACCCTTTTTTTTGGTCTTAATGCTACCTTTCTTCAGTCTGTTGTACTGTTATCCCCTCTTGTTTAATGTCCTAGGGTGACTATAATACCTGTATCCCCACATCCCCACATCGTCTGTTCTGTGTTCTGTACCTTTAAGACTGGTTCTGAGAGTGAGCAGGGAAAGAAGAAGTGCACAGTTTGTTTTGAAAAACAAACTCACTCCTCTGAATCTGCTCTCATCCTTAGGACTGTGTGGTTTTTTTTTTTCTTTTCCTTCGTCAGATGCACGGAGGGCAGCCAGAGAGAGTTTTTTTTTCCCTTTGTTAGTCTAGCTAGCTGAGGCAAAGAAGCTTTCCTGGACTGTTTTTTTTTTTTCCCTTTTTTTTCTTTGGGACTGTTTAAGTCTGCTCTGAACTGAAAAACCCAGGGGAGCACAGGGATCTTGCACCAGTGGCCCACCAGGCTGAAACTCGGCATTTTTCAGCACCAAAGAGACTGTGACTGATAAACAGACTCCTGGCACGGACTCTCAGTTTTGCCATCTCTCTTTGGAGTGGCGAGAGGTTTTATTGTTTCATATTATTATTATTATTATTATTATTATTATTATTATTATTCATTCTTTATGCTTGTAGGCATTTTGTTTGTTAAATAAATAAGGTTTTTTCCACTCTTCTCTGAGAGAGTTCTTTCCCCGGACCAGCTGGGGCGAGGGGCTGTTTAGATTTCCTTTTAGAAGAACCCCATTCGAAAATTTCCTCCCAAATTTGCCCTAAACCAGAACATACATTAATATTGGTGCCCAACTGTGGGGCTCAAGAGAGTAGAAAAAACTTGTATTAATTATTGAGTGCATTTTAGTTGTTCTTTGTGTGGAAATAAAGTAGCCATGTTGCCCCTCAAATCCCTAATGTCTATTAGAATAGAGTCCTTACTGTATTTCTGTTCCCTAAGTTCCTTTAAAGTTCTAATACCTTTCTAGTCCCTAAACTTGTTTTCTTATCCAGAATTAGCTCCAATGTTGTCCCTAACACATAGCTTTTACACTAGAAGTACACGAATTAGAATTGCTATTTTGTTGAGTTTAGTGATCATGATTTATAAAAAGTTTATGAAAGTACTGGAGTTTGTGACAAGTACGTTTAGTTTATAGTTTCTTCGTCCTACCATGCCTCCTAGTTCCAGCAGCATGTTTTGGAGATTTATGAATAATTGCACCCACTTTGTTAGAGGAGGAATAGGGGATGAAGCTTTTCAGTCTTTCCTGTCCCTCGTATCTTTTGAATCGGTCACATCACTTTTAGAAAATGTTCAGTTTCCCCTGAGTGTTAAAGATACCATCTTCCTAGTATTTCATCGGATGAGCTTCCTCTATATAGTTTGCAGCTTGTCTATAATAAAGTCTAAAATTTCCAGAGGAGCTGATAAGACCCCTGACCCAAAAAAAATCCCAAGTGTAAAAAATCCTGAGTAAAGTGGAGAATGGGAGGATATGAACCAAACCCTGAAGGAATTTTCTGACCCTATAACCTAAAACTTTCCATATAAACACATTCAGAACCCAGCTGAAGTAAGAAAATACTTGAAAGAGAAGTGCCAGGATAATTCCAAAAACAAAAAAAATGTTGCAATAAGCTGGGCCCTGGCATATGCTTACTGCACACTGCTAAATAAAATAAAGCAGCAAATAAAAGCAAAAAACCAAAAAAATAAATCAGCAGCTAAACCAAACAGTGAGCCTAAGCCCCTGGCAGTTGCTGGGGCAAAGAAGCAAGCACAAAAAACCAATCAACCAATAAACAATAATCCAAATAAAAAACCCTCAACGATGCCTCCCGACAACACCCAATCAGACATCCAACCAACTGACATCCAATCAACTGACATCCAATCAGAAGCCAACCAAACTGACACAAAATCAAAAGTCCAACCAACTGGCACAAGGTCAAATGTCCAACCCACTGTCACAGAATCAGGAACCACTATTGAGTCCTTCTCCCTGAAGGACCTTCAAAACCTATGAAAGGATTACACTCGACAACCAGATAAATATATAATCAGTTGGTTAGTCCGTCTTTAAAATACTGCAAGTGAGGCTACAATTCTAAACAGCACTAAAGCAAAGCATTTAAGATCCCTGTCACATGATCCAGTTATTAACCAAAGAATAATGAGGGAGGCTACCCCTTGCAGTCTCTGAGAACAGATCCTGAGAAGTGTAGCACAAAGATATCTATGTGCAGACAATCTCTATATGCAGCAAACCCAGTGGAAGACCATAGAACAAGGGATTCAGCACTTAAAAAAAATAGCAGTAGCAGAAATTGTCTTCTCAGATAACCTAAACACTAGAAACTCAAACTTAGTACCATGTACACCTGTGATGTGGCAAAAACTTGTACAACTTGAGCCACAAGAATACTCTTCTTCTTTAGCAATAATGCAAAAGGACGACATAAAAAAGAGCGTGCTAAATATAGCAAGAAAACTTCGAGCATATGCAGATGCTGTGCATGGCCCAACACATGCCAGAATTGCAGCTGTGGAAACCCGTCTGCAGAAATTAGAAGGCAAAATAAAAGAGAATCACCATACACTCAGAGACAAGATTAAAGAGATGAAAGGAAGCTTTCTCCAAATCTCAGCAGCACAGGTCAGAGGTTCTGGCACCAAACGCAGACGTTCCCCAGATAGAGAGGGAGGGGGCATCCGACGATGTAAGCTGTGGTCCCTCCTGCCTGATTGTGGAGAAAATATGAAGAGATGGGACAGAAAATCTACTGATGATCTGGCACAACAGCTGCGTGAATTGTTAAACAGCAAAACTCAAAGAAAAAGTTCCACTAAAAAAGAAGTAGCTCCAGTCACCCAGGGACAGACGGATAACCAAGTTTAAAAAAGCCCAGCCTCTAGCCAGGTAGAGGCTAGAGACAACCGTGTTTTTAAACTGTGTGAATTCGTTGGCCTGGCACATCTGAACCACAAAAATATAAAACCTTAGTCAATACTAGTGCACAGTGCACATTAATTCCATCAACACATGTAGAAACAGAATCTGTCTCTATCACTAGAGCGACAGGAGAATCACAAAATTTTACTTTAGTGAAAGCTGATGTTAGTCTGACTAAAAATGAATAAAAAAAGCACCCTATTGCAACTGGCTCAGAAACCCCATGCATTCTAGGCATAAACTACCTCCGAAATAAGTATTTCAAAGACCCAAAACTTTTCAAGTAAGCATTTGAGATAGCAGCTGTAGTGATAAAGAGTGTTAAGCAATTAAACACCTTGCCTGAACTATCAGAAAACCCATCTACTGTAAAACTTCTGAAAGGGGAAAAACAACAAGTGCCAATTGCCACTACAACAGTGCATCACCGACAGTATAAAACAACTCAAGATGCCGTGATCCCCATCCACAAAATGATTCGTGAACTAGAGAGCCAAAGGGTAGTCAGCAAAACCCACTCACCCTTCAACAGCCCCATCTGGCCTGTGCGTAAATCTGAAAAAAAAAAAAAATTGACTTCAAACTATCGTGCCTTAAATAAAGTGACTCCACCGCTAAGCGCTGCTGTGCCAGACATGTTAAAGCTCCAGTACAAGCTAGAGTCCAAAGCAGCAAAGTGGTATGCCACTATTGACATTACTAATGCATTTTTCTCCATTCCTTTAGCAGCAAAATGCAAGCCTCAGTTTGCCTTTACGTAAACAAGTGTGCAGTACACTTAAAACCGATTGCCCCAAGGGTAGAAGCACAGTCCTACCATCTGCCATAAACTAATTCAAACTGCACTAAAAAGCAGTGAAACTCCAAAACATCTGCAGTACATCAATGACATCATTGTCTGGGGGAATACTGCAGCTGAAGTGTTAAAAAAAAAAAAAAAAATCACCCAAATTCTGCTAAAAGCTAAATTCGCTATCAAGAAGAGCAAAGTTAAAAAACCTGCTCGAGAAATCCAGTTCCTAAAAATTAAGTAAAAAAATAGACAGCATCAGATTCCTACTAATGTCATCAACAAGATCACAGCAATGTCTCCACCTACCAACAAGAAGGAAACACAAGCTTTCCTAGGTGCCATAGGTTTTTGGAGAATGCATATCCCTGAGTACAGCCAGATTGTGAATCCTCTCTACCTGGTTACCCGCAAGAAGAACACTTTCCACTGGGGCCCTGAACAGCAACACGCCTTTCCAAAATTGGACTCAAACTAAAATATATTCAAATCTAGTAGAAGCCTGGAATGCATGGTGTCACCAGCCCGTTGGATCCACTCACATGCATTCTGAAACTTGGTGTGAAATTCACAGAATTCCGAAAAATTATTTAGGAGCCCAAGCTGTTGCCATTGCTCAAAATCTTAAAGTCAAGGGTACTGAGCCGCAGGAGTTTGATCTCCTTGGTTCTGTACCAGGTAATTATTGTTTAACATTTGGCCATGTGAGACAATCCAGAGTTGGCAACACTTGGTTGTTTCCTAAATCCCATTGTATTATAGTAATGCAGAGTACTGCAACAATTGGACACAGCTTGTAGAGCCAGCACAAGATGCTGCAAGACAACTACCACCAGGTGTTTTCCTCATCTGTGGGGACCGAGCCTGGTCAGCAGTGCCTCAAAGAGCAGCAGGAGGTCCATGCTACTTTGCAAAATTAACTTTGTTTTCTCCCTCCACTCATCAAATCACAAAATTCTCACAAACACCTCGACGATGTAAACGCAGTGTTCTTCATTTGAATTCCCATTGTACAGATTTAGTTGATTTGTGGCAAAGTCCAACGGTAATTGTAGCCTCAATCTTTGCCCCAGGAGTCGCATCAGCACAAGCTCTTACCCAGTTGCGAACTTTAGCATGTTGGACATCAAAACAAATTAACATAACATCTAACATGCTGAGTGAACATCTAACATGCCGCAGATGTAGGTACTGTCTGGCATGCAGTCCTTCAAAACAGAGCTGCCATTGACTTCCTCCTCCTTGCCCAAGGGCATGGATGTGAAGAATTCGAAGGCATGTGCTGCATGAACTTATCTGATTACTCGCAGTCAATTTATAAGCAACTCGCACAACTGAGAAATAATATGGGAAAGATTGTGACTGTTGATACTCCTTTCGACAAGTGGTTCAGTTCACTTGGGTTTGCTGGTTGGATCAAAGATCTGATCCGTTTCGGAATTATTTTCTTTGCCATGATTATAGTTGTATTAATAGTCATACCTTGTGTGTTTAGATGTGTGCGAAAAACAGTTAATCCAGCCACTGAGTCAACCTGGGTAGTTCAAAAAGAAAAAGGGGGAATTGTTGCAGAATTCCTCAGGGAAGGTGGACATGATGTCTACCTGGGCCTTGAACTACCCGAGTTGAGGCCTTAACAGGGGCTTGAGTGAGGCCTTGAAGCCTGTGACGCAGCTAGAAATTCTTAGCCAAGTGTGGCGCAGTTAGAAATTAGTAGTTAAAGTGTCAGGGAAAGATAATAAGGTTGTGAAGGTCACTGAATAGACTTGTTAGTGAGCACGTGATAGCCACCTTAAGAGTTAGTAAAATAAAGTGTGTTTTCATACTTCTCTCTGCTGTGTGCCAATGAAGAGCTGCTGTGATTGTAAACTACATAGAAATGTATAAAAGTAGCCATCTTAGCTAAAATAAAGCAGAACGTAGCTGTTAACCATATTGGCTTGATCTGCGTTCTCTCTATACTCCAACTTCCTTTTTATCTCAGGCCAACCCTGGTAATACTTCTGTACAATTATTATTCCCATGCTGACATATTTCACAGTATTTTAGGAAAATCTCCTTCCAATAGAACAACAGCCACTATAAACAGTTTCTCTGGAAACAGATTCCTTGTGCAATGGAAACAGTAATCCATGATTGCAGTTCTTGTTTTGTCCATGTGTAAAGCTAAGTAGGAGATGTCAATATGAGCTCCAGATCCCTTTTTTCCCCCGAAGTTTTTTCAGATGCAAAGCTCCCTATTATCAGCTCCTTGGACAGTCTCATCTCCCAGAATAACTTTAAAACACGATCTTCTGCTGATGCGGTTGCCCGAGAAATCCCTCAAGCTAGCCCTCACTACCCAGTCCGCACCAGGAATGGCCGCCCCCAGGTCTGGCTTTGACCCGAGTGGCGGTAGAGCAGGGCTGCTTCTGCTCTCAACGGCAGCCCGTGGTACAGCGTCTAGGATCAGGGTGAAGAACAGGGAGGAGCCTTCCATGTGTTTCTCAAAGGAGTTTATTCCCTGAGATTGTCAGGGATGAAAAGGCACCAAAAGGCATTGGGCACAGTCTTTTAAACGGGGGAGGTACTGGGGGAGGGTACAATTCTTCAACCAATCAGGGATACAACACGAAGGAGATTGAGGGGCTCACAATATGACAACCAATAGAAAGACAATGGGAGTGGAAAGGGTCACATGGACCAATGGGGCCTCATGGAATAGGGGAATTCCCGGGAGGAGTTTAGGCAGGGGGTTGGGACAACAAGGACTGACAGGGAACTTTCTAGAACAAAGGGCAGGGATTAGGAAGGATTGACATTTATGTAGATGGCGTAAAAGGCAGGTCTAGGGAGTGAATGACAACCAGGCAAGGGAGGAGAAAATTTTAGGTAAAACCATCCACCTGAGGGGAGAAATAGGAACGAACTATTCAAAAGGGTTTACAAAAATATATGTAAAGGAAAACACACCACCACACTGCAGTTTAACTAGAGCTGGAAATGGAAGGTTACAGAAAGAAAAAAAAAATCTTAATTTCCATTCCCAGGAACTGCTGTAACACCCTCCCATCTCAAAGGAAGTATCTCAGCTGTACAAGCCAGCCAACATCTGCTGGACTGCCCGAGATCCTGGAGCAACCTGCACCCAGCAGAACAGAAAGTGTTCTCCATCCTGTTCCCTGGACATCCCTTGGAAAGGAAAGGCATAAACCTATTTAGCTCTGCACAGCACCAAAGGACTGAGTGAGCTGCACCTATCCAAGGAAACAATGGGCTCTCTCCACATTTCCCAGAATTTATTGGTTGCTGGAATTTATTTTCCATGCTTCAGATGGATGATATGGCAATTAGTTATGACAGGCAGAGCAGAAAGGTCAGACAGACTGCTCAGGGGAAAGCAGACTTCTGGAGAAAGGGAGAGATTAAAAACCAGGGAGAAGCAACAGCCCACCCAGGGGGACCTTCTAAAGCATCCAACTGATGCTGGAATGCAAATCCATTTTATTTCCCACTAAAACTGATGGAAATAATATCTCTATTCCCTAACTTCTACAACAATAAAACTGGCTTTTATGAAGATAAGCTCAAAGAACTCTCATTGTGTTTTGTTTTTTTTAAAAGCCTGTTATAGATTATTTTTCCCCTCATTAAAGTTCAATCCAGAAAACTGAAAAAGTTACTTCAAATGGACACAAGAAAACTTCTTTCACAGAAACACAGACATGTTCAGGGAAGCTGGAAAGATGGCAGCAAGATCAAACACTATTACTGCTTTTCTTTATGCTTTTTTTCTGTTTAAGAATACATGCATTTTTAGGTGAAAAAATAACCCCATACACCATTTACTTTTATATCTCTGTGGAATAAGAAGTGCAAAAACAATGCAAGAAAGTAAAGCAGAAGGTTAAAAGATGAATAGAATTCAGATATAAGCTAAAAATTTAATAATTTTGAATTAAGATTAGCAACGTTTTATAATACTTTCTGCTCAAGAGTTTTACACTTTATCCCATCTATACATTTGTATGCCATTAAGATCCATTCAAAGGAGTTCTGGAAGTCAGTAAACAGTCACAAGATACTTTATAATTTTATGTATACTTGATAATATTATAAGTATGCTACTATTATGATATCCAACTGAATATAAAGCAAGATGTAGGTGAACCTTGTTCATTTTCAGATGTCCATAAGTCACCACCAGCTCATTCAATTTTCTGGATATTCTGTTCTGCCACACTTAATCTCTCCTACTGCCATAGTTGTATTTTATATAAATAAAAAGAAATATCTCTGAAATAAGGAGAAAATACCAGACAAACTTCTAAATAAGGGTCTTCAAAGGCAGTCTGAGGTGGTGTTTCTATTTGGATACTTTTATTTTTACACAGTCTAAACATTACCAGTCCAGTTTACCCAATTAGTGTAAAAAATTAATTAACTAAAGTCTGCCACCTTTCAAAGCATTTGCCCAGTTTAAAGCTTTCTGAGGTGGGTTACCTTCAGTTCTTCTGAGAAGAATTGTGCTACTTGATACAAAATACATAAATATCCATTCCAGGGAGACTAGGAAATTTGTTTAGGATTGCTTGTTAGAATGTCTGCCCAATCCCTTTCAGTTCAAGTCTGGTCATTTCTGCTAATGAATAACCAAACAATTAGTGCTCAGGTGATACAGTTTAACACGTGGCCAGAGTGTTATGAGCCCCTTGTAAATGTATCAATCTCTGAGGGTCCAGCCCTTACAGATTGGCTTAAAATAATTTTAGTGAGACTGCTCTTCAGAGGTGTATTGTAAAGTAAAAGGTTTAATAAATGAAAAGTAACAAACGTTACAGAAAACAAAAGAAAAGCCACGCACAGGTGTCTGAGAAACCTCTGACACCCTGCTAAAAACACTCCAAAAAGCCCCTTAGTTCCTTTGTGCTCCTTCTTTAGTATTCGATGGTTCAGGTGGGCCATTTGACCCCTGGCCCAATGAAATCAGCAACAGGCTTTGAGCTACACTTTCCAAGCTCAACCAATGCCTCTGTTCTGGCACTGAGCCAGTTACAATGAGAAGGGCACAGAACTTTCTAGTTAAACTTCCTAAAATGTCTAAAGGTAAACTTGTAATGGATATGATGGTAAATTAGTGTAATAAAATATGGGAAGTATAGTAAATGTAGTAAATGATAGAATGTATTAGAAATGTTATACTTTGTAACCCTGTAAATACAAAAGTAAGTCCTGGTTCCCGGAATGGAGGAGGCTTTTCCAAATACCAGGACATACTTTGTGAACTGTGAAGTGACAGATTAACACCCCAATTTGCATGAGAAACGGGAGTAGCTTGCCAGGATGTTGCTCCTTGATTGAATCAGACCCTGTGCACCTGGACCATCAAGACATCGATGGTAATCTCGAGGGTGGACCCCAAGTTTGGAGAAATCAACATCCCAAAAGAAGATTCCAGGAAAATCCTTTCAGACATACCCCAGTGCCAAGAAATCTGTTTAGGATTCATCACCGGGTGAAAAGACTATGTTTGAATATGAAGACACAATACCCCTGCCGCCAGGCACAAAATACAGTATAAAAACTCCGACTCAGACCCCTGCAAATCGTGGAACAGGGCAGGATTGCACCCTTGCTGTCGGTCGCCTGTTTCACCCAACATTCAAATGTTGTTTCTTGGCTGTCCCAGATAGATTTTTGAAAATGGAAAAATAAAATTTATTCTCTTTATCCAATTGGCTAATATTCATTTATAACAAACTGAAACTCTTTCCTTATACAGAGATGCCCACTCGGGGGTGGGGGATGCTTTACTACACTCAGGTACACTAACATGTAGAATAACAATCAGAGTGAGGGCAAAATACCCCACTCAGACAGCACTGCAAGGATATTTTATGTTCCCCTGATAGCAGCAAACAGGTTTTCTGTCATTATGTGAAAAATAAAGTTTAAAACAACTCCTAAAAGTTAAAGTATAAATTTAGAAAGTATTAGTTATATTAGTTACAGAATTGTAAAGTTAGATGTTAAAAACTCTTTGTACTCATGTTTGTAATATATCGTGACCTGTCAAGCAAGAATGTCGTTTCCATGGCAACGTAAGACTCCTACACCTCTCTACTTGGCCTGGCTATCTCAACCCCCCTGCCCCCCGTCTCCTACTCTAACACCCCTTATGGTAATTAAAGATCCCAGGATGCAACACCTCAGGAAAATCGGGACAACTTCCAAAACAAACAGTAATTAAGACTCTTTAACAACAACTTAAAACAAAAAGGATAATAACCATGAAGACTGAAGAGTACAAGCCAATTGATACCAGGACCTTTAGATCTCGCCGTGACCAGAAGAGCAATCTGAACATCCGACTCATCAGTGGAAATCACATTGGACTGGAATTGTCGGGAGCATGCTCCCATGAGGGGGGAGGCTAATTCCCCACTCGGCTGTGTGCAGCAGCAGAGTGTCCAGCCCCCCCCTCCTTCTCAGCACTGCGGTGGAGGCCACCCCACCCCCCTGAGGCGCCTGCTTATAAAAGAGCTGATACTTTAATAAAGGCATTTAAAGGAGGAAACATCGTCTCCTGCCCAATTTTTCTCAATTAGGGCAAAGCAACAGAAATCCAATTAAGGTTTCAGAACCACATTTGGTGTAAATCTGTTTACCCAAAGCTACCTTTTGGCTGGACATATTACTATTACTTTACATGTCCAGTTGTTAGAGATGGCTCTAAACTGAACCTGAGGCCCTTCCAGAGCCATTCCTTAAGTGACATCTCATTGTGGAGAAAGCAGGGGTGAAGTGCATCAGAGAATATCAGCTCCAAGACATACATCAGTAATATTAAATATTAATTCCCCTTCTGCTCTCAAACTTCTTTAAGAGGGCTTCACTTTCATAACTTTAGATAAAATTCACAATTTATTTATTTCTTTTTTTTAAGGACCAGGACAAATGTACTTTTACTTTGTAGGTAATGGCTGGATTTCCAGAAATGGAGACTTCCACTTTCATCATGACCCTAATTCCACTAGGAATAGCCTAGCATTTCTTTATGAATACTTGGAAAAAGAGAAGCAATAAACACCTCTAAATACCGATTCATTTGTAGAAATAGCCTCACATGGCTCTCATGGGACCACAGGGAGACAGCACAGTTTAAGTAAATAATCTCTCAACCCAGCTGAATCATTTGCTGCCCATTCTCCTTTTATCACAAATGGCTGCAGATTTATTCAGTTTGTATCAAGCTGACACCAGCTCTGTCTATCTGTACTACTATTTCCAGCCTTTTCTTCCCCCATCCTTGCCTCACAGTCTTATCTCCTATGTGTTATTTTTCAGGTTTTCAATGTTTAACTATAGCAAGTTTTTCTATCATCTTCAGTTTTTACAAAAACCACATTGTAACAAAGGTAAATTAACAATAAATTTTCACAAGTAACATGAGTTCTTTTCCTACTCATATTTCTTTTTTTCAGCTAGGTAAGATACTCCAGCAGTTACAAGAATATATATATATATATATATATAACAAAGTTGGCTATGAAATAATGATTTGTCTAAAATTACTTACCCAAATTCCTGTTTACAAAAGTGTTTTATACTTAAAGCAGCCTGAGTCCTACTGAAAGCCACTAAGATTATGGTTCCTTGTATTACGTCTATTCTAAGAACACCTTATCAGCATAACAATCACAACTGCCCAAGCTGTCACCTACGAGTGCATTTCCTATTTACACACAGGCACCTTGCTGAAACAGCACTGCTGATATTTTAAGTATTTAACAGAGCACCAAATGTCATGGACTTGATTAATTGGGGCCAAACTGCTTCCAGATCTCTCACCATTTGGATTGGAAACCACTGCCCATTACCATACAGATTCATCAGCTACTAAAAGTTAGCTGTAGCCATGTATTTTTACACTCAAAATATGTGGGTGTCTGTTAACTAGTCATACAATTTAAGCTTTCAAGTGATCTTTCATTTTATTTCATGAGTCCCTGTCCTACTGTCAGATAATGGTTCAACCACACACTTTTATTACTTTGGGAAAACCAGGATTCAGGTGGGGTGGAGAGCAACAGTAAGTAGGTACAGACTCCCTAATGGCTCTGCTTGTCATTTCTCCTTGCCTCAGACACACTGTTACGACTGTGACACATTATCAAAAAATTAAATCAAAAATTAAAACTTCAGGGAGCCTGAATGTCTGCTTCTAGTGACACATCACCTAGTCAATATCTATCTCTTCAATTTGACAGCAGAGCTTGCGTTTTACCTCAGCACATTTCATAGCTTCCGTTTTAAATTACACCTGGGTAGAAAAGGCCAGAACAAGGCTGCTTTGCAAAGCAGAATTTGCACCTCTGCACCCCTGGATCCACACACAGGTCAGTTAGACGATCAGTAAATCAAACTAATCATGTACTAATAATATTTCTTTCTTCATTAAGATATTCCTTGGTTTTGATGAGAGGAAGAATTACAGATGGCATTAAAAAGCCTCATGGTACCACAAAAAGGTCAACACAAATGCAGATATAAAATGGATACTTGATTGCTCAAGGTAAATTTAATCCCAGTAACAGAGCCATTCAGAGTTGCATGCACCTTTCAGCTGTGCAGTGCTGTTCTTCTAAAGTGCTAAAAGCCAGGGCAAGACACCCAGCCCATCATTCCTCCTCCTCCCAGGGGAGCTGCAGTTCCACATGCACACATACAGTGGACAGTGGGGAAAATTCTCATGTAAAATAAACTTAAAAAGACTAAGTAATATCAAGATAAAATTACTAAGCCAAGTTTAAATGGTAGTAATTGGTAACTTTTCCAGAGAGACAGACTGATTTTCTAACCCTGTGTTCAGTTCTTTCCATGGCAAAGAAACTCAACAAGAGTCTTTTATACCAAAGCCAAGGGAAGTTTAAAATCAGTAAATCAATAAAAATGGCTCTAATAGGCCGCCTTCCTCTCTAACCTTTTTAACTTCTATTTTCAATCAATTCATGCTTTCTGCAATATGTGTAATTATCTAACATGCTATTTTGCCATTAAAAAAAAATCTATGATTTAGTACACTCCACAGTTCTGCTCTCACAAGCTTTGCCTGACCTCTTAGCCACTCCCAGGAGCTCAGCAACCCCAGAACAATGATTTCATGACACATACACAGGTTGCACTGTTCTGAACAGCTGAACCAGTCAAGAGTTAATTCTGTCTGGTCATAGAGACTTTGTGAAACTTGCTTTCTGTGTAGGCTTGGAGGAATTTGTTTTTGTTGTCCTTCAGTCTGTCATATGTGACATGCAGCAAAACAATCCATGTCCATCTGAGTGACTGTCCTAGGGTGACTATGATACCTGTATCCCCACATCGTCTGTTCTGTGTTCTGTACCTTTAAGACTGGTTTGGAGAGTGAGCAGGGAAAGAAGAAGTGTGCAGTTTGTTTTGAAAAACAGTGTTCACTCCTCAGGATCTTTTCTCATCCTTGGGACTGTGTGTGTTTTTCGTCGGATGCACGGACAGCAGCCAGGGAGAGAGTTTCTTTCCTTTTGTTAGTCTAGCTAGCTGAGGCAAAGAAGCTTTCCTGGATTGTTTTTTCCCTTTTTTTCTTGGGACTGTTTAAATCTGCTCTGGACTGAAAAAACCCAGAGGAGCAACGGGATCTTGCGCCTGTGGCCCACCGGGCCGGGACTCGGCATTTTCCAGCACCGAAGGGACTGGGACTGATAAACAGACTCCTGGCATGGACTCTCAGTTTTGCCATCTTTCTTCGGAGCTGCAAGAGGTTTTATTGTTTCATATTATTATTATTATTATTATTATTATTAATTCTTTATGCTTGTGGGCATTTTGTTTATTAAATAAATAGTTTTTTCCACTTTTCTTGGAGGGAGTTCTTTTCCTGGACTGCCTGGGTGGAGGGGCTGTTTGGATTTGCTTTCCAGAGGAACACCATTAGGAGGTTTCCTCCCAGATTTGCCCTAAACCAGGACAATACATTTTCTATTTGTTGCCCAACTGTGTGGCTCAAGAGAGTGGAAAAAACTTGTATTGATTATTGATTGCATTTTGGTTGTTCTTTGTGTGGGGATAGAGTAGTCAGTAGCCATGTTGCCCCTTGAATCCCTAATGTCTATTAGAATAGAGTCCTTGCTGTATTTCTGTTCCCTAGGTTTCTTTGAGTTTCTAATACCTTTCTGGTCCCTAGGTTTGTTTTCTTATCCAGAACTAGCTCCAATGTTGTCCCTAACACATAGCTTTTACACAAGAGGTGCACGAATTAGGATTGCTATTTTGTTGGGTTCAGTGATCATGATTTATAGAAAGTTTATGAAGGTACTGGAGTTTGTGGCAGGTATGTTATGTTTATGGTTTCTTCGTCCTACCATGCGTCCTAGTTCCAGCAGCATATTTTGGGGATTTATGAATAATTGTACCCACTTTGTTAGAGGAGGAAT
>JANPWX010018558.1:127625-245001 GCA_024734555.1 Trochalopteron elliotii | reverse complement strand
TTCCTTCTCTGTGGGAGTGTAATTGGCCTCAGACCCTCTGTAACTTCGGCTCCAGAATCCCAATGGTCGTCCTCGAGTCTCCCCAGGCACCTTCTGCCAAAGACTCCAGGACAGACCATGGCTCCCGGCTGCAGAGTAGAGCACATTCTTCACATCTGGTCCTGTCCTGACTGGGCCAAGGGCCACTGCATGGGCAATCTCCTGCTTGATCTGGGCAAAGGCGTGTTGCTGTTCAGGGCCCCAGCGGAAAGTGTTTTTCTTGCGGGTAACCAGGTAGAGAGGACTCACAATCTGGCTATACTCAGGGATATGCATTCTCCAAAAACCTATGGCACCTAGGAAAGCTTGTGTTTCCTTCTTGTTGGTAGGTGGAGACATTGCTGTGATCTTGTTGATGACATCAGTAGGAATCTGACGCCGTCCATCTTCCCACTTAATTCCCAGGAACTGGATCTCTCGAGCAGGTCCCTTAACTTTGCTCTTCTTGATAGCGAATCCAGCTTTCAGCAGAATCTGGATGATCTTCTCTCCTTTCTCAAACACTTCAGCTGCAGTATTCCCCCACACAATGATGTCATCAATGTACTGCAGATGTTCTGGAGTCTCACCCATTTCTAGTGCAGCCTGGATCAGTCCATGGCAGATGGTAGGACTGTGCTTCCACCCCTGGGGCAATCGGTTCCAAGTGTACTGCACACCCCTCCACGTAAAGGCAAACTGAGGCCTGCATTCTGCTGCCAGAGGAATGGAGAAAAATGCATTAGCAATGTCAATAGTGGCGTACCACTTTGCTGCCTTGGACTCCAGCTCATACTGGAGCTCCAACATGTCTGGCACAGCAGCGCTCAGCGGTGGAGTCACTTCATTCAACGCACGATAGTCCACAGTCAGTCTCCATTCTCCTTCAGATTTTCGCACAGGCCAGATGGGGCTGTTGAAGGGTGAGTGGGTTTTGCTGACCACCCCTTGGCTCTCCAGCTCACGAATCATCTTGTGGATGAGGATCACGGCATCTCAAGTTGTTCTATACTGTCGGCGATGCAGTGTTGAAGTGGCAATTGGCACTTGTTACTCTTCCCCCTTCAGAAGTCCTACAGCAGATGGGTTCTCTGATAGTCCAGGCAAGGTGTTCAATTGCTTAACACCCTCTATCACTACAGCCGCTATCCCAAACGCCCACCTGAATCCCTTCGGGTCTTTGAAATACCCATTTCAGAGGTAGTCTATGCCCAGAATGCATGGGGCCTCTGGGTCAGTTGCAATAGGGTGCCTCTTCCACTCATTTCCAGTCAAACTAACATCAGCTTCCACCACAGTAAAATCCTGTGATCCCCCTGTCACACCAGTGATAGAGACAGATTCTGCCCCTACATGTGTTGATGGAATTAATGTGCACTGTGCACCAGTATCGACCAAGGCCTCATATTCTTGTGGTTCAGATGTGCCAGGCCAACGAATCCACACAGTCCAAAAAACACGGTTGTCCCTAGCCTCTACCTGGCTAGAGGCTGGGCCCCTCTAAACCTGGTTATCCGTCTGTCCCTGGGTGACTGGAGCTACTTCCTTCTTAGTGGAACTTCCTCTCTGAGTCTTGCCACCCAACAATTCACGCAGCCGTTGTGCCAGATCATCGGTAGATTTTCTATCCCATCTCTTCATATCTTCTCCACCATCACGCAGGAGGGACCACAGCTTACCTCGTGGGATGCCCCCTCCCTCTCTCTCTGGGGAACGTCTGCGTTTGGTGCCAGAACCTCTGACCTGTACCGCCAAGATTTGGAGAAAGCCCTCTTTCATCTCTTTAATCTCATCTCTGAATGTATGGTGATTCTCCTCTATTTTGCCTTCTAATTTCTGCAGACGGGTTTCCACGGCTGCGATTCTGGCATGTGTTGGGCCATGCACAGCATCTGCATATGCTCAAAGTTTCCTTGCCATATCCAGCACGCTCTCCCCCATGTCGTCCCCCTTCATTATTGCTAAAGAAGAAGAGTATTCTTGTGGCCCAAGTCGTACAAGTTTTCGCCACATCACAGGTGTACATGGTACCAAGTCTGGGTTCCTAGTGTTTAGGTCATCTGAGAAGATAATCTCCACCACTGCCATTTCTCTCAAGCGCTGAATCCCTTGTTCTATGGTCTTCCACTGGGTTTGCTGCGTATAGAGATCGTCTGCACATAGATATCTTTGTGCCACACTTCCCAGGATCTGTTCCCAGAGACTGCAAGGGGTAGCCCCCCTCATCATTCCTTGGTCGATAACCTGATCATGTGACAGGGATCCCAAATGCCTCGCTTCAGTGCCATCCAGAATTGTAGCTTCACCTGCAGCATCCCAAAGACGGACTAACCAACTGATTACAGATTCATCTGGTTGTCGAGTGTAATCCTTTCTTAGGCCTCGAAGGTCCTTCAGGGAGAAGGACTCAATAGTGGCTCCTGATCGTGTGCCAGTGGGTTGGACATTTGACCTTGTGCCAGCTGGTTGGACTCTTGATTTTGTGTCAGTTTGGTCGGCTTCTGATTAGGTGTCAGTTGGTTGGATGTCTGATTGGGTGTCGTCGGGAGGCATCGTTGAGGGTCCTTCACCTGGATCATCGTCCACTGGTCAATCGGTTTTCTGTGCTTGCTTCTTTGCCCCAGCAACTGCCAGGGGCTTAGGCTCACTGTCTGGTTTAGCTGCTGAGTGACTGGCGTAGCTGCTGATTTATTTTTCTGGCTTCCTGCCTCTATCTGCTGCCCTACCTTATCTAGCAGTGTGCGGTAAGCATGTGTCAGGGCCCAGCTTATTGCAACAATCCTTTTGTCCTTGGAATTATCCTGGCACTTCTCTTTCAAGTATTTTCCCACCTCAGCTGGGTTCTGAATGTGTTCATATGGAAAATCCCAGGCTATAGGGTCAGAAAATTCCTTCAGGGTTTGGCCCATATCCTCCCATTCTCCACTCCACTCAGGATTTTCCACACCTGGGCCTCCTTCTGGGTCAGGGGTCTCATCAGCCCCTCTGGAAATCTCAGATCTCACTCTAGACAAGCTGCGAACCATATAGAGGAAGCTCACCAGATGGAATACCAGGAAGATGGTATCTTTAACATTCAGGAGACACTGAACATTCTCCAAAAGTGATGTGACCGATTCAAAAGATACGAGGGACAGGAAAGACTGAAAAGCTTCATCCCCTGTTCCTCCTCTAACAAAGTGGGTGCAATTATTCATAAATTCCCAAAACATGCTGCTGGAACTAGGATGCATGGTAGGACGAAGAAACCATAAACCAAACATACCTGCCACAAACTCCAGTACCTTCATGAACTTCCTATAAATCATGATCACTAAACCCAACAAAATAGCAATCCTAATTTGTGCACTTCTAGTGTAAAAGCTATGTGTTAGGGACAACATTGGAGCTAGTTCTGGATAAGAAAACAAACCTAGGGACCAGAAAGGTATTAGAACCTCAAAGAAACCTAGGGAACAGAAATACAGCAAGGACTCTATTCCAATAGACATTAGGGATTCAAGGGGCAACATGGCTACTTTATCCCCACACAAAGAACAACCAAAATGCACTCAATAATCAATACAAGTTTTTTCCACTCTCTCAAGCCCCACAGTTGGGCACCAGTATTACTGTATGTCCTGGTTTAGGGCAAATTTGGGAGGAAATCTCTGAATGGGATTCCTCTGAAAAGCAAACCCAAACAGCCCCTACCCCCAGCAGGTCCGGGGAAAGAACTCCCTCGAAGAGTGGAAAAAACCCTATTTATTTAACAAACAAAATGCCCACAAGCATAAAGAATGAATAATAATAATAACAATAAACAATAAAACCTCTTGCTGCTCCGAAGAGAGATGGCAAAACTGAGAGTCCGTGTCAGGAGTCTGTTTATCAGTCCCAGTCGCTTCAGTGCTAGAAAATGCCAAGTCCCGGCCCGGTGGGCCACGGGCGCAAGATCCCGGTGCTCCTCTGGGTTTTTCAGTCCAGAGCAGATTTAAACAGTCCCAAAGAAAAAAAAACCAAAAAAAAACCCAAAAAAAAAAAAACAGTCCAGGAAAGCTTCTTTGCCTCAGCTAGCTAGACTAACAAAGGGAAAAAAAAAACTCTCTCTGGCTGCCCTCCGTGCATCCGACGAAGAAGAAAAAAACCACACAGTCCCAAGGATGAGAGCAGATTCAGAGGAGTGGGTTTGTTTCTCAAAACAAACTGCCCGCTTCTTCTTTCCCTGCTCACTCTCAGAACCAGTCTTAAAGGTACAGAACACAGAACAGACGATGTGGGGATACAGGCACCATAGTCACCCTAGGACAGGTGGTGAAGCCATTCTTCACTATTGTACTTGGGAGGTGGTGGATGGGGGGCAGTGCTGGTGGTATCCAGGTGTGTGCAAGGGAGTGTGGCCACCCATTTCTGCCTGTGATCCCTGCTGTGTCCCCATCCTCATGCACAGCAGCTTTCCTGTTGGTAGCAAGGCGTCTCTGCACCATGCCAGGCTCCCACAGCCTTTATGTCCTCCCGCAGCTGAGCCCAGGGTTGGTTCCCTGCAGAGTACAGTAGCAAAGGCACAGCAGGTGAGGTGATCCTCCAGCGATCATGAGCAAGCCCTGCCTTTCCCTAAAGCTTTGTGGTTATACTGTATAACCTTAGAGTGCTTTCCCCTGGCATGTGCCAGGGATGTTTGGGGTAGCGATGGTGGAGGTCATGCTCTTCCTGTCATGTGTCAGATGGAATTCCAGAAGCAGGGCTTCATTTTATCTTCCCACATGAAATTCCAGGAGGGTGTGAAGGAGGAGTTCAGTTTCTTAAGGGCTGCTTGAATCCAGATTTTAAACACTACTTTTAGACAATCAGGTTGGATACCACCATGCCTAAAATGTAGGTGCTGCTCCCCAAAGACTGGTGCTTGTTTTCCAGCCTAGGCACCTAATCTTCCTGTTTGCAGTTGCGCACTTCTGCAGACTGAAGAGCTGTCCTGAAGTAGATGGTTGGAAATGTGGTTTCCGGGGATGAGGCAGGATGCCTCAATTGCTTGCACTGCTCTGGGGTGTAAGTGCGTGACACAGAGGCATATACTAGATAGCTCCACACGTGCAAGATGTATAGCACTCCTCCCACACTCCCAGGGGGAGCAAGAAGGCTGTTCTGCACCTCCCACTGCCACCTGCCTCTGGGAGCTGTGACAGAAACCATGAGATAGATTGCAAAAGAGCAGCAGAAGTGAAATGCGTGCCTCAGATGCCAAGGGCTGGCACTGGGCAAGGGTGATGTTGTGAGGCCTCTGTACAGCTCCCGGTGCTGTTCCACTGTCTAGCTGTGGCCGTGGCCTTCATGTGACCCTTACATACTGTTTTAATTAATTTGTTTCATACAGGTGCTGGTTGTTCAGAAACTCTTCCAACCATGTCTAAAAGCATACATCAGGGAGCCAATAAATATATTTGTAGCAAACAAAATAGCCCTGGCTCACAATGCAGCTCTGGCAGCTCTACCTCCACCAGGCTCAGGCAGGCAGCTGCCTTGACTTCCTCAGTTCCATCCTTCTCCCCTAAGAAGCAGCACAGCCATGAGGCAAAGGAGGCAAGCACAGGGGCAGCAGCCACAGGGCTATGCTGTGACCTATGCAGTCTGACTCATCCAGCTCAGTTCCGTGGCACATGGGTTGGTCTGGAATAGGGCAGCAGCCTATTACGGAGCACAAATAATTAGGAGCCCAAACAGTGAAGCATTCATTATTCAAGGAGGCTTACTAAGGCTTTCAGGGCCCCTGGTGTAACTATGCCTCAGCTTACCTGGCCGGTCCTTATCCTGTCCTTATCCTTTGGCCTTTTGGATACCATCAGTGAGTCCCTTACTGCAACTCTACCATACTTCCTACTGATTGTTGTCCTCCTGGCTCCAGGGCTGTTCATTCAAGTCTGTAGCTTTTTCTCTCTGCTTTTGTGTCTGGGGAGAACTCTAGGACCCACTTTGTAAATCACTCGTTTTTTATTGATCTATGAATGTAAAATGAGCTCACCTGTTGTGCCAAACATCACAATACCAAGAAATACTGGAGTTCCTGAGTTTCTTTCCAACTCTTCCAAGCTGGAAAACTCCTTTGATAGTTTTTATATTTCATGGTTGACTGTAAATAGCTGTCTCAGAGCTGCCATTTATATTCCCTTCAGGAAGCTCTGAAGAAAGTAAATCAAGGCATCAAACCTGTTAGCAGTGTGTGGTGAAAAGTTTTTGTGTGAACTTAAACACCTTCAGTTTCCATATCTGCTGTATGTTAGGGTCAGCCTTGCTGCTCTGGAGGCACTGTGTTGGTGCCTGAAGGCAAAGCCTGTGCAACCCACAGTGGTGAACTGTAGGGATGTGGAGCGCTCTTCAATCCTTGCATTCTTGTTTTGTAAAAGCAAAGTTGTGGTGTCATTTAGGTTAAGGTGTTTGGGTTTGTTTTTCATCATTATAGCAAACATTTATTCCGATAGAGTATGAATAACGAGGTGTTTTTGCTGTCTTCAAATCAGCTGTCTTAAGAGATTTGCTGGAACACCCTGGATCTCAGAGGGGAAGGGGGAGCATGGGAGTTCCTTCTGCAGGTACAGCAGTTTTGCCCTACCTGTTTGCAAACCTGAGGCTTCACTGTTCTCCCCGATGCCTCCCCACTCAGTTCTTCCTGGGCTGGAATGATTTGTCCTAGGTAAAAACATTTTTTTGCATCATTTTTTCATCATCTACAAATAATTCAGTAGAATGGAAGTGTCAGAGGAATAATTCTGACATACCTTTCCCCAACTACTGTAGTGAGACCAACATGAAAAACATACAGGCAGAGTTCATCTGTTGTTTTGACAGTCTTCAAGTCATGTAAGGTTCGCCACTAGAACGTGAGTTTCATGTGTTAGGAGGGGTTTTTGGCTTCTACTGGAGGTGAGACTGAAACCTGATGAAGTGAGTTATCAACAACTCCACAGACGTTGGCACCATGGCAGGAAACAAAAGCAGCTTTTTTCCCTCAGCAGCATGTTCTCTGGCTCCTCAAAAAAGCTGCCACGTGCCAATCTGCTTTACCCCTGTCCCCCCTAAGTCTCTTGTTATCCTTTCTTCCCTGCAGGTGAGCGACCATTCCCCTGCACGTGGCCTGACTGCCTTAAAAAGTTCTCCCGCTCTGACGAGCTCACGCGGCACTACCGAACCCACACTGGTGAGAAACAGTTCCGGTGCCCCCTCTGCGAGAAGCGATTCATGCGGAGCGACCACCTGACCAAGCACGCCCGCCGCCACACCGAATTCCACCCCAGCATGATCAAGCGATCAAAAAAGTCCAGCTCCAGCAGCTCCTCGTGAAGGCAGGGCTGGCCCTGGGGGAGGAGTGGGGAAGAGGCAGGCTGTGGCAAGGATGCAGGCCATGGTGCCAGAGCACGAGCATCCACTGCGGTGCTGGTCACCCTTGCTGTCCAAAAGCACATGTAGCTGGCATTAAAAAAAAAAGTACTCAGTATCCCCCTCTCCATCTTCCACCTCGTGGCTCTGCCCTGAGAACAGTCTGGAACAAGTGGAGTGTGGGGTGAGAGGAGGGAAGGGGCAGCCAGCGAGGAGGCAACCACCTCTTCTAATGTAATGCGTTGATACTGGTGTACATATATATGACTGGGCGGTCTGGCCTGTGCCACCACAGTAGCATGACCCCAAAGTCTTTGTGATTGCTGTGTCATGAACATGTTTTGTTGAACAGTGTAATGCTGCTTGTATTTAGAGTCTGTTGAGTAAAAACACTTTCCGAGTCACATAAATAACTCAGATAAAAACTCCATAGCACATTGTAGAAGTGGGTTTACTTCTGTGTATCTTCTGCGATCCTGCACTTAAAGAAACTATTAAGAGAAACATTACATATGGTAGCAATAGCATCTGATTGATATACTGAGATAAGGTGAATTTATACTCAATAAGGCCCATTAAAGTAAATAGGTATTTTTAATTTTTCTTTGTATTAACTATACTTTTGAATATCAGCTGGACTTTTCCAGTAAAAACATGTATGACTCAAGAAGATACTTAAAGCAAAAAAGTCCCCATAAAGAGCTCAGTAATTTTCTGACTGTGTGTGTATTTAGCTCTGTTATTCACTTACCTGGAAAAATACAACTCAGCCTA
Source organism: Trochalopteron elliotii (assembly GCA_024734555.1). Lineage (NCBI taxonomy): Eukaryota > Metazoa > Chordata > Aves > Passeriformes > Leiothrichidae > Trochalopteron > Trochalopteron elliotii. The sequence continues at coordinate 236,862 of JANPWX010018558.1, read as the reverse complement.
GATAATGTGGCGGGCATGTGGGAGCTGAAGAATGTCTCTCATATGATCCTATACTTTACTTGTCAGTAATACAGTACTGTACTAAAGAAATGCCACTTAACAGTGCTTTATTCTGCTGTGGTTTGATTGAGTGGGTGCACAGAGCAGCTACCATCTTTACAAACTGCTGCTTTTTAAAAGGCTTTTTCTCTTCCTACACTTGCCTTAAAGATTTATTCTCTTCATAGGATGGCCTCACTCCCTTGGAGTCCCAGGGACTTGTGTGTGTTTATGGAGAGAGTAGACCTTTTCTTAAGAGCACTCTGCTAATGGAAACACCTAAAATTACTGTAAGGAGCACTTTGGAAGGGCTCCTGTATCTCTTGATTGCTCTTTCTTTGGAGTATGGGGGAATACCACAATACAATACCTAATTTGAAATACAGAAGGTGTCTTGCAATACTTCTTTATGACATAAGCTTCTCTTAGTACTTTGTACCTGTGTCATGCATGGCACATCAAATGCTGATAAAAACAATGTTAACTTTTATTTTTAAAGCTATTTCTTGATCTTTAAAAGGAGCAGAAAGATCACTGAGTGAAAACTTTCAGATGTGCTCATTAGTGAATATTTGAATTTTTTTTTAATGTTAAAACCATGAAATTTAAGAGGTTATCAGTGACATATTTTTTCCCCTCCCCAGCTGCATAAAGGGGGATAATTCTGTTTACACATTATTTTTTTCCAGAAATGTTTTTCTGTTTGGTTTTTTTACCCCTTCCTCCAGAAGAGGAAGGGGAGGTGCAGCCCTACTGCAGAGACATAGGGCCAAATTAATTTTGTGTGTACTTACACTGAAACCCAAAGTGTTTCCACTGTAGATGAATTTAGGTCGTCTTGTAAAATTCTGTACATAAAAGATCTTGTTAACACACCTGCAATTACAGTATTTTATTGTTTTATCTGATAAAAAGCTTGCTTCCTAGAAACAAACATAAAAAATTAACTCGGAGAGTAGAGTGTTTTCCTCTACAGTTGTATATGGCTTTCAGCATTAGAAATCAGTTTGCATACTGTGTTTTTACCTGTGTAGTTCATGGTAGATTTTGTCTGTGTAAAGAGAACTTCTTTTAAAGCATTGGGGATATTGAACAGTCTGTGGAATAAAAAGGGATGTGTTTTCTTCAGTGAAAACATCAGGAAACCAAGCACACTTTCTACCTCCGTTTCAGCTTTTTGAAACATTTATGTTAGAAACCAAACTTTAATTTCTTGTATTCAGATTGAGTTGTAGGGATGTAGGTTCTTTGTAATAAAAGCTGGTAGCGTTGGTGTTTCTACTGATCTAGAAATACAGGAAGTGTTCTGCTTACCAGTACTGTTAATGCTGCCTTGTGGAGTAGGGTCAGGCCCAAGAGCAGCCCAATGAGATTCAAAGGTGCATCTGTGTTCATCTTTGTCCTTCTCTCTGAAGATCAAGCTAGATTTCACGTCTCTGTGCTGCAGTCTGGATTGTTGCCATTTTGTGGGACAAATGCAGCATGTGGAAAACTAAAGCCTCGATCTTGTGAAATACAAGAGATCCTCACATCCAGTCAACCACAACTAGAAGCCACGGCTGATAAGCAGCTTCTAAATCAGTATGTAAACGTTTTGGTGACTTAGCTACCAGGATTAACTGATGTATGGAAGTAAATGGCCAGCTTCATGGTTTCCATGTTGTGTATTGGGGTAGAGTGCACACACTTAAGAAATGTTCCTGCAAAGTCTGAAATAGGCGGGAGGTACTTTAATCCGTGGGACAATGGGACATGCAAGGCATGTGTCACCACTGCCAGAGACAAAATCCTGTTTCTGAAAAAAACCCTTCCTAAATGGTAATGTATGCTGTACTTCAGCATTGGACAGACAGGATTAATGTGATTCATTAATCACTAACAGAATGCATTGGGAATTACCAGGTTTGGGGATATCATTGTACTGTTTTGTTAATTTGGTTTGGTTTTTTTTCTTTCAGTAAAAGCAAACAATGGCTTTAACACCTAAAACAAACTGCAGGTTAGATCCTTGCATCTTGAAGTTAAGTTTTGAATAGTGTTGCAAGTGTTGGAAAAGAAAAGGAAAATCAGGTTCTCTAATACTGTATGTACTTGTACTATTTTGGAAGTACTTAATAGCGCTGAAGTTAGGACAGCTCCTCTCCTTAACTAAGAAAGTCCATTAGTATAGAGAAGTCATGGATTTAAAGATATAGCTATATAACATACTTCTTCTTGAACTTTTTTCATGACCAACATTACAGATCTGTTTTCAGCTTGCAGATGGACTTAGGCCAGCATACACCAGACTGGACACATACTTCAAAATGCTGTTCTACAAACCAGTGATCTGTAACACTGTAAAATACCAACTCCCAGCAGTTTAATCAGTTTTATTTTTGTACAGTATTCGTATTCTTTATAAGTTATTTTGCTGTCCTGTTTTGTAAATCACATGAAATTGTAGAAAAAGGAAAAGAAAAAAAAAAAGTAGGCATAGATGTTTTTGTACATATGTGTATATATATTGTCCAAATAAAGAAAAACAGAATAAAAAACCCAAAAGTTGTCTTGAGTGACTGGAGTCATGCAGTGGTCATGTAAACCAGCCTGAATGACTACAAAAAAGGATACTGCACATTATGAAATCCATGGTTTGAGCAGTGTGTGAACCAGCTTCAAAGGTCTTAGTGTTGCTAGTCATCATTTAGCTTGGGTTTTTTCTTGTCTTTTCCAGGATGTTTCCCCAGGCATTCCTTCTACCAATACAGCAGGGAGACACAGACACAACTTGTACTCAGGAAAAAAGTGTCCCAGCACCTGCATGCTCGAGCTCCCAAGAAGTGTGTCTTCCAGTGCTCCATGGCTTTTGAGCTCAGAGTGGGGCTCTCCCTCACACCACGCAGCTGCTCATTGAACAAATGATGCTTCAGTGTGCAGCCACACTACCGCCTTGAGCTTTCCACAGCTTTGGAGAGTTCACTGGTGTATGGAGATAAAAAGCATCTGCTTGGCCTCTGAAAGAGGGAAAGGCAAGGTACCCTGTGCCAAAAAGCTCCCCGACATGCATGGTCACTGGCATCACAGTTACTGAAAGCAACCACTTACAGGAACTAGTGTAACGTGGTACATGGGCATGGTGCTAGGATATGACTGCAAGGTGAGCCCTGGACCTGAGGCAACATGTAACCTTCCAGCAATGCAGGCAGCGACAAATGGCTCGAAGATTGCCTCTGCAGGTGGAATAAAACTTGTAAGCAGCTTCCAGATTTGACTTGATGCTGAGTTGGGAGTTCTCTCTTCTTGTGTTGGATGGCTAAAGGACAGATAAAAAACCCCTCAGCATAATGTTTTCTTTTTTCAGCTTTTTGAATTTTTGAATAAGGGACACAGGACTGTGGTACTAGCCTCACTCCCTTGAAATCCCATCATGTAAGACCTTCCACAAACTTACTGTTCATCTTAAACCTTTTAAGGTTTTAGTGCTGTAATTTGAACAGCTAACAAAATCTGCCTAATGTAGAGAAGGCCTTAGAAGGATGTTTCCAACCACTGAGATGTAGAGACGGGTCTCACCAGGAGTGGTATAAATTTTGACTAGGAATGGATACGTCATCCAGATTTGGGTGCACCACAGAGGTGCTGCTAGTAGTGGCATGGCGGAGTGTGACCCTGAACACAGACCTGCTGATTCTGAGAGCAACAAGGTTGTAAGCGTTTCCTGTACTTTCATTTTTCCTCCCTGCCAAGGAAAAAAGAAAGGAAACCAGAAGTTTAGTTAAATCCCTGCAGAGTGATTCAGAAAGCCACATACAAGGAAGGTTGGCTTTCTGAATTTGCCTGCTGGGTGACCTGGATAATTTTGATCTCTGTAAGAGTCTGTAACAATGTTGTTCAGCACTCACTCTTCCAGGGCTAAAAAGTGTGTGAGGTTTCATTTTTGCATCAGAGCTCTGTAATAATCACTACTTTTTCAATGACTTTTGCTTTGGAAACAAAACCTCTTTCAGGTTGAGCTCCTCACACTGCTCGGACACAGAAAAATTTCTTCAGCAGTAACTTAATGCAAGTGCCCAATTATCAGAACACTGTACTTACTTGAGTACTCTTTATGGGACCCCCTTAAAGCAGAGGAAGGTTTCCAAATGGCAAGAATTTTTCAGCTACTATGCTTTCACTGCTATGCTTTCCTCAGCTGAGAAACTCTCTGACCCCTAAGACACCTCCTCAAACACTTCCACAGGTATTGTGGAAATCTTCCCATTTCAAAAAGACTGCCATCAGTTCTATTCCTTAACAAACATTTATTACACACACACTATTTTTCTGGCTCATCCATGGCTTTTGGGGTGAGCTAAAGTCCCTATTGCTTTCAGCTTGTATTTCTGAAACTGCTACAACTGTTAAAGTATTTTTACTGGCTTGTGACCCTCAAGTGATAATTGATAAACATCCTATCACTGTACATATCAAACCCTATCAGTCACTGTTTCATACTGTCTACTGCCTGTTAGGCCATATAATGCCCATGTGTCTGCACAGCGAAACACAAGGTACAAAGGAACTGGAATATGTAAACCACAGCACAAGGAGAATCACTGAGTACATAAGGGCAGTTCACCATTACAAATCAAAAAATGCCCTCTTGGAATTCAGAACGCATGGAGAAAGAAACCAAAGAACACATACAGTATCAGAGCCTTTCCAAGACTGTGCTAAAAAGGTCCACAGAACAGTCTTGGACTTTCTCAATGGATTTTTCTTTCTTTTCTGGCTAATGGGCAGGGGCCACAAAGACAGCAGCAAGTTTCAGAAGACACAGATGTAAGGTATATTAGAGCTTTCCACATACAGCAGTGTGAGCTCTTCTGCTGTTAATGACTGCTTTAGTGGCCTTGAACAGTGTTTCCAAGCAGAAAGAAGATTTTGAGGGCCTATGAAAAGCCATGCATAACTGCTCTGTCAAAAAATACAAGGAAAAACCACAGTTGTATTACTAGTCTGTGCAATGATGGTGGCAAATCACTGCCTCTGCTTTCCTGCATTGCATGAAATAAGCCTGGCCTTATCTAGAAGCTAAACTACATTCACCTCTTACATCTAATATGCCATGTTTCTTACAGGTATTATTTTTAAAAATACACTTCAAGGGGGACAGCCTTATGTAAATTTATTCAAAGTGAAATAAAGGATTCTCCATAATATAAGCTACTGCAATGATTTTTCATGAACATACTGATTCCTGACATACTGATGCTTAGGGCACTGAATGCACACTGGAACTGTACGACTTTAAATATTAGCACAAAGCCAGTATTTTATACAGCAAAGTGTATTTAAAATACTACAAAAATTCTGACTAGGAAAGTTCTTCATGGACAGTACAGTTCAGTTCAGAAGCAAATCTAAAGCAGAATCAGATTCCTCAGCCACTGGGGCCCACAGAAAACTGTACAATCAGTGCCTTTTCATGTGAACAGTCCTTTAAGCTTCACTGCAGAATGACAAAGTGAGGCTGGTACCCTTGGTGGTATCTGAGAAGTCCCTTTGCAATCCATGTACTGATCATCTACTTTGGATTTACACTGTGTTCGTAAATCCTCAGGAAAACAAACTAAACAAGGAAAAAACCTGCAAAAAACCCCAAACCACCAAACCAACCAACAAAAAACCCACAAAACCCAATCATCCAAAAAAACCTTTTTTGTTCGTGAAAAACCTATTACATGACCTAAACTGAGGAAAACCACTGTTAACAGATTGCAGTTAAGGTCAAACCCTGTAATGTCTACTGCTTTGCTTATAAACTGGGAAGGGTGAATTGGACATCTTTCCCCTTTAAATTACATGATCCAGATTCACTTTGAACTATCCATGTTACATGTTACCTGTGCACTCTTCTGCTCTCTGTTCTTTTCCATGGCTCCTTATCTTCTGCCACCATCTTCTGAGTTATCATCCCTTCCCTCTGTCTTGCTTCCTGCAAAATCAGCTTTGTCCACTACTATGCATGGTTTCTTATCCCCAAAGATGTGAAGTCTGTTATTCCTTTCCAACAAACTTGCCATGTTCTCATCACCATGCTTTCCAAAGAGGTCAGTCTGTCAGGAGGTGACTTGCTCTTCTATGAATTCAACAAACCAAGGTATTTCCAAGATCTGATTTAGCTCTGGGTGCAAAAATGGCAGGTGCAACTTCACGTTTATGAGACCAGTATATGCTGTTGTTGTGGGTTAATCCTGGGCAGCAGCCCAGGGCCACACAGCCACCCTCCCCCCATGGGACAGGTCACAGAATCAGAATGGTAAAAGTGAGAAAACTTCTGAGTTGAGAGGAAAAGAGTTTAATTTGGAAAGCAAAAGCTGTGTGCACAAGCAAGGCAAAACAAGGAAGTCATCCATTATTTTCTATCAACAGGCAGGTGTTCAGCTATTCCTCCAGAAAATAGGGCTCCACCACACACAGCTGTTACTTCAGAAGAAGTAACTCCAAACACCCTTCCTTCTTCCCCTAGCTTTTACTGCTGAGGACAATGTCATACAGCATGACATAGGCTTTTGGTCATTTGTCCACCTGTATCCCCTCTCCACTTCTTATAGACTTGTGCTAGTAGGGCAGTGTTAAGACAAGGCATCAGTGCAGTGCAAAGCACTGCCCAGCAATAGCAAAAACATCCCAAGTAACCAACAGTGTTCCCGTCATAAAACCACAACATAAACCCATACAAATTCCTATGAAGAAAATTATCCCAGCCAAAACCAGTACAACTGTCAAAAAAACCCCACTGGCCTAGCAGAGGTAACAAATCAACAGAAGAAAGACTGGACAACTGGGAATTACTTCCAAAAGTAAATAGGGAGCAGATTAGTGGAAAAAAGCTGGAGGAACTTGGTGGAAGCATGAAGATAGGAATTGGTATCAGAGGATTACACCACTCAGAAAGAGCTGAGCCACATGAGTGGTTGGTAGGTAGGCTGCTGTAGTGTTGCTTATCACCTTCTGCCTCTACTGTTGGTATTGATCCTTACTTTTCCATGCTTTCCCTGCTGGCTTTCCTCATTGCTAGAGTCAAATCTGAAAAGCTTTCAGCGGGTGAAAATATCTGCTTTCTACACTTACCTTCCCTCTCCCTACTAGTTCAGCCTTGTCAATGGCTGAAGTTAGCACCAAAGTAAAATGATGTTACAGCAACTACAAGATCAACCCCTGCTACAAAAAACTGCCCTTCACCCAAGCTATTGGAATATACAAAGGACACTGGATCAATGAGCGTCACAGAAACATGGCACTTGGCAAGCCTAGTCTCGGTGCAATAGCATAGAAACAGTTGTGTGATTTTCAGATGTTTAGGCAGGAACAGGTGAAGAATTTTTCTTGGAGGAGGATTTAACTCCCTTCCATATATCCTCTCTCTCACAAGTTATACTGTACTGAATTGTAGTTTTATTCCTAATTAGTAAGATATGGGGAAAAAGAAATGCTTCCAGAACAGAAAGTTCTTTGGACACTGTGTTTTAGTGAGTCAGAAGTGAAGAAAGTAATTCTGGCTCAGTTATTTACAGAGAAGCTAGAGTGGCAAGGTTCTCCCTCCCCTGCTTCCCATAATGTAGCTCTTCTGTCAGACACCTCCCATCAGACACTGTGCCAATCTATCCTGCTTTAGGAATGGTACTCCCCAGTTCTTGCCCCCACAAGACTCTCCAAACCAGACACCACTCCCTTGCTCCCTTTTCCCCTCCCCCTGCAGTGTGCTGGAGAGGAGACCTGGAGGCACAAAAGGCAATGATCAAGCAATGAGATACGAAAGCCAACAGTATCAGCAACAATACTAATGACAGAGGGTAACGGAAAAGAAACCATTCATATGGAGAAACTCCCAATAACAGACAATTTTCAAGAGTACATTTAAAACCAACATCTTTCAATACAGTGGACAGACAGGTCTGTAGCCTCAATTATGTCAAAGATACTTTGCTGACCAAATTAACTCTGGACCACAGCCTGAGTCTCCACACTTTTATATCTGCTGTTCAGTACTTGTGTTGGGACTCTAATCATCATAGAAATTACTCCAGGAACTAATTTCAGTCAGACAATTCCACTGACCAACATTGGCCGGCAGTAACAAGAATGTGTGGTTCTCTGCTGCACTGAAGGCTCATCTATCTATTCAAAAGAACAATTACAGTACTTACCCTTTAATACCTAAAGCCTTCCAGATTCCAGCTTGTATTTTGTACTGGGTTATTTTATTTCAAATACATGAATATCAAAGCCTGACATACCAGTTTCACTAGCAAGGTTCATTGCCAGGATGCTGTTAAGAAAAACACCCACTCAAAGCAGACATCAAATTGTTGAATTTTACTTATTTAATAGTTTACTTAATAAACAGGACTTTATTTTAGGTATTCAACATTCTGTTGTAACCTGCATTTCCAAATACTTAACAGTTATGGCCAACACTATTAAATTTTTTATGGCTTTCTGTTGAAAAGCAACTGACCGTACAATCACTCCAGTGCAGCTGACCCCTTGTAAAATCCTGTCAAATCTGCAGCACTATTTTCTCTATTGCCAAAACCGTATCAAGTTTTACTTAGAAAAATTAACACACAAGAAGTTATATATTGCTTAGTTTTACTTCTGCAAGCTCACTAGTTCCCTGCTTCAGGGAGACCTGGAATTCTGTTGGCCTCCTTGCTAAGAGACTTGCCAGAAAAACCTTGTTCTTTGACCACTACAAAATGAAATGCTACTATATTTATTTATTAATTTTGAGAAAAAGTATTTACTCAACAATAATATATTAATAGAATCATATTATTTATATTAATTTCAGGTTTATTTTTACAAAACAAGCCATTACAAACCATTCTTTTTCTACAGATCACCTGAATTTTTTAAAAATTGCAGTTCAGTAGGGAAATGGGATAATATCCATATCTGTGGTGAAGTAAAATTATTCATCAAAAGCAAATTCCAATTTTTGGAAAAAAAATTGCAACCTCTAAAAAACAACAGTCACAGAATAAGTCCAGGATAATACAGAAAAATTACCCATACTTTTGATGCTGCATTAACTGACAGAATAGAAAAAAACAGAAGAAATTTTTTATTTAAACCTACTGTTGAGAAAAGTAGGTTATTTGGAGAAAGTGACCACTATGAAAGACTTGGAAAAGAAAATAATGCATTTCAAATCTGTCAAACATTTGTGTGAGTTTTAAGAACCAAAGTTCTCAATTATCAATTCTTTGAGGGTTTTCCTCTTAGACAATTACTGAATTCTTGAAAGCCAAATGTTTCAAGAAGGATACATAAAATATTTCTGTAGAACTATGTATCCATAGCTATATACCACTATTCATTCATCCTTGTAAGCCGCCGATGCCGTCTCTTGAAGCGCTTCAAGTTCCATTTGTGTGCTTCCAGCATAAAAGTTCCATTGTAGACAAGCAGCACCGTCACCTTCTCATGGTAAGTGAGATTCTGCAGGAGCTGGTGAAAAACAGAAACCAAAGTCAAAATAGCTAGATGTTCCCTATTATCTAAAGAAGCTGAATAAGATCTGTGATATACCCAGATCTCAAAAATATCACTATACTAGGATTACAGCCTGACAAATGAAGTGTATTTGCTCCTAGAAACCCCCTCAAACGGACTCATTCTTCAGACAAATTCCATGCATTGCTATTCTTATTAGAAGGAAATCATCGTAACTAATCTGTACCTTCTTGCTGCCATCAATCTCATTGCTTTTTTGCTGTGTCCAGAGAATAACTCCACTCCTCTGTGGGCACAGAATAATGTTTTTCCCTTTTTTCCCCAGGGCAGGACAGGAGATAGTAATTGTACCCAAGTAAATCTGTGTCTCTCTTTAGTCTTGTGCTTCTTTGAGCTAAGCAATTTCCCTTAGTGCAAACTCAAAACAACCAAAATTACTTAGAAGTTGCACTGCTACCTTCTGGAGTAATTCCAGCCCCTGTACTGTACTTTCCTGAAGTGTAACAACCAAAGCTGGATACTTATGATAATCCAAACCTTGTGAAACACAAGACCAGCACACAAAGATGTCATGCAAACTGTAACTTACAAGCAGTGCTCTGGATGACATTGAACAATTTACCTGTAACTGATGCTCAACTTGTCACTTCCCTCTCCCTAATCATTTAGGCACTTATGCCTTACACCAGATGCTGTTGTTTTTCCTACTTAAATACCAAATTTTATGTTTGTCTGTACTGAAATGAATCCTGTTTTCAATAAAAGTTACCTAATCTAAGATTATTTAGAATTCTAATCTTGCTTTATAGCAAAAAAAAGATTAGCTTTCAACATGGTGATTAACTGTATGCTTAATAAACGTAATCTGTTTCACCACAGATTTGTATTAAAAATACTAATTTTCAAACCCACTTTTAAGAACATATTCAGTTCATCTATTTATTATAACAGCAAATCACAATTATTCAAAATACAGTATTCCTAATCCACTTTACTGCATATTAATTTATATCTGTCCCCTCTGCAGCTTGCCTAAAAATACAACCAGGGGAGGTGTCAACATACTGAAAAAAAAGGGTCGCAGTTCTTCCTGTATCCACTGGGTACACACATGGATTTTGGCTTAGAATGACAAATTGTCACACTCGCTAGTAGGTGATTACATACTTGCTTTCTAGTAAGTGGTGACATGTAACATAGGCTCAGGAACTGCAGTAAGCCATGAACAGCTGTCTGGCCTTCTCAGCCTGCTCTTTGCAGTCCTTTAATCATCCCTTAATGCAGCCCGCACTAACACTCTCAATCAGCTAAACCTTTACACAATGTACTTTCTTGCAAAGTTTTCTTTTGACAGCCCATTATAACTTGCCATGTCACCTGCTTGTGGAGGGAAGAGGGAAAGAGGCAAAAAGAGTATCTTCAGCCACTTCTTCATAACACTGTCTCTTGTTGCTGAATAATGCTGAAACACAGTCCGAGTTTCCCCTTACCATGACGTTGACTTTTGTTGCTTTTTTAAAGTTCTGAGATTTTTTTACTTCTGCTTTTTTTTAAATTATTATTTTGATCTTTCTGGCTAGCTCTGCATACTCAATTTTTCCCTGTCTCTATTCTTAGTAATTTGACAACATACTCAATTTTTACAACAGATTCTGGACCCCTGACAGCAATTTTCTACAACTCCTTAAATTTGAGAAGCATTAGTTAGTTGAGCTATCTATCTTTCAACATCCAAATCATTCTTTCTCTAAGTAGGTGAGTGCAAGGAAAAGCTGATTCAATAAGGAGAGGAATCCCAAGAAGACAAAAGGACTAGACAACGGAACTGTAGGAGAAGGGAATACAGGTGACGTTGTCCCTGATAAGTAACAGCTGTGTTAATTACCCAATACAGCCTCACCCCGATGAGTCACAGCTACATCCAATAAAGATAAGTGTGACAAAAGTGAGTGGGTTAGCTGGTGAAGGGATCATGGAGGATCATTAACGTGAGCACGATGAAGAAGGATCCTGGGGAGAAAGAATCACTGCTGTAAGGTCAGTCTGGATCTGCAGCTAGAGCCTGTTGTTGGAACCTGCAGTCACGATCTAGCTAGTCAAAAGCAGCATTCAGAATCTGCAAACTAACACATGCAGTCATACTCTAGCAGGAAATAACCAGCAGTCAGAGGCTGCAAGGGAAACCTACAGTAGGAGCTTGCTGCAGCCAGGAGTCAGGATGGCTAAGCTATGAAGAGGAATAAACCAGGACCCTTTTAATGCTGTGATAAACAAGAAGTCTGTGTCTCAGCTCATTTCTACCCTCTGACAAGGGAGCTACTACAACACAGAACAACAAAGAAGTAATGTGGTCAGGAAATAACCAAAGTGCATGGAGGTAAGCATACTGCAAGATCAGAAGGAACAAGCATTACCTGCCATCTCCTTCCAGTAAGATAAAGGCTATGAGGTGGCTTTACTCAGACCCTTCAATTGCTCTTTACTGAAAAAACAGGACATATCAGCCAGGTTTTCTAAAATACAGTGTATAATGGGATACAGAAATGATATCTTAATAAAAACCAGTACACTACTGACTCTTGTCTCCCTGTACAAGTAATCTTTACTGTTTCAATCTGTCTTGGATCAAGCTGAACGTAACATAAGTCTCTGTTAATGGTGCACGTGAAGAGCCACCCTATTTATGCCTCTCAAGCCTTGGCACTGTACCACTGCGTGACTAGTAAGTCAACTACCTTTTTTTAAATTTTGGCAAAAAAGTACAATTAAACTGGTCCCTCTAGGGGCATAGATCTCACCTTTTCTGAGCCTGTAAGTCTCAGGTTGATACAGGAAAACTATTCAAGTACTCATGTGGGGCTCTTCTAGTTCCAGTATCATCATCTGACTTTGTTTGGAAGTTGGTCTCTGCTACAGTCTGAATTCTGTACTAGCTAGAGGCATTACCTTTTACAGCCTTTTCCATGGTAACCCTGCCCACTGATGGTTAACACACAATACCTTCACTGAGGCCACAACTCCAGAGTGGGTTTCTGAGGAGATGGGCCTTGGTCTAAGTTGTCTGAATTCTTGCCTGACTGTCCTTAAAATGCGCAAATCCTCTCTTAAATCCAAAGTTCTTAGGTAAAGGAGAGGTAAGTTATACCGTGTTTATCAGTGTATTATCACAAAATCCAGTTCTTCTACACTTTAAACTTCCTATTTCATTTTGTGCCACACACCTTTGGTGTAATCAAGAAGTACTGAGATGTCCTTTTTGTACATGCAGTTTCCACAACCATTTCAAAAACTCTTCTCTCATTCACTGGATCCATTCCCTGAAAAGAAAAAACAAAATCTTCTATCCACTATGTCATAAGCATCTGCATATAGAAAGAGCAATACTGTGCTACTGATTCTCACCTGATTTATTTCATCAACAACTCTGAATGGACATTTGTTGAGTTCTTGCAGAGCCATCAGGTATAACATAGTGGAAACGGTTTTCTCACCTCCACTGTGATGATGAGGAGACAACTCATGAAGGTCAGTGCTACTGTGGAATTTGACTCTAATGCGAATTCCATACTTCTCATACTCCTCCTGTGAAAGCCAGTACCTTTTAAATTAATTTTCTTTGTATTATAGCTTATTTTATGATGACATGCAAACTAAAGGACATTTATAAAATGTATATGGGTCTACCAACCAGTCAAGTTCAGCTTAAAATCAATGTATATCCATTTACATCAATGTTCACCCATATACATTAATTGTTTCATCTGTTTTCCTTAACTCCTCTCTACTTTTGCTACAGAATTTCCAATACCATTCCCTTTCTGTAACAATGATCTGTAAATTCCTGTTAAGAAAATCCTCATACGTAGTAAGAACATTAACAGGAATATAAAAATCTTGGCTAGAAAAAGAAGAAAGCAATGCCCCTATAAATCCCATTCATCAGAAAAAAAAATGCCTTAAGATACTATCAATTTGAACAGTGGTGTAATGGTGTGTGTGTAGGTTGAGTACCAACCTCTTCAAGTGCAAGCAGCACAAAATCCATCAGGACAGACATTTCCTTTTCATACTTCAATGGGAAAACCACACACAAGGATTTCAACCCTAGCTTTTCTTTAACAGGAAAGTGAAACTCCTCAGCAGCCTCAGCCAGTGATGCAAGGTATCAGGATAACAGATGTGGTTCAAAAGAAGGACTATGCAATGAAATGGATTCATGCTTAAGATGAAAAAGAAATCTTCAGAGTACTCTCTGTTATTCCTGAAATTGTGTTCAGTGGCCACTGAGTTCACTTGGTTGGTCAGAGCACGATGCTAACTACACCAAAGTTGGGGGTTCAATGCCTGTATGGGCCATTTACTTAAGAGTTGGACTTGATGATCCTTATCAGCCCTTCCAACTTATCTGTGATTCTGTGAGTTGTTCTGATTACAACTTCATATATAAATAAACCCCAGAATCTAAGGTTTCTAGGCCCACTGTAATTTCAGATGCATTGGCAAAGACTGAAACTAGGTTGGAAAAAGTGAACAACATACAGGCCAGCAAAACCAAAGAAAAAAGATTCACGTGAAACACAGCCATGATGGCGTCAGTCAGACCTTGACTACTGCCATACTATTTTGAATGCCAGTTTGTATAACTGACAGATGTTCCAAAACCTGTCAAAAATTATGCTCAAAACTCCTTTTGGTGAATGTGAGTGTTATGGCTAGCAGTACGAATTCTGGCTACTCAGTGTTACCAAGGAAAGTCAGACTGTCACAGAGGCTTCTGCTAGGATGTTAAGGAAGAACCCAGTGAAGTTTCACACTGTACCACAGAATTACTTCAGTTGGAAAAGGCCTCTGAGATCAGAGCCCAGCCTATGACCCTACACCAACCTGGCAAATAGACCATGGCACTAAGTGCTCTGTCCAGTCATCCCTTAAGCACCTCCAGGGATGGTGCCTCCATCACCTCCCTCCTCAGCTCATTCCATGTTTAATCACCCCTTCTGTAAAGAAGCTCCTCCTAATATCCAATTCCTCCTATTATCCAATGGTGACATCCACACCAAGGAGATCCACAGATATCAAGATTCCTATATAGCAGACTAACAGAGGCTTGACCTTCAGTGCCACAGAAAGATTTCTAAGTAGTTCTATCTCAAGAGTCTCTCTCTTTGTATGTACAGGTGAGGTAAAAGATACTCCTGAAGAAAATGGTAAGGAAAACAAACTCGAGAACAGATTATCCACCCTTCTATATTGTAGCCACTGATCCCTCAAGGAAAGAAGTTTTACTCACTGGAACACTACTGCTAGTTAATCTCTTAAAACTTTGTGACATCTTTGCTAGAGAAAAGCAAGACCTCCCAAAGAAGAGACACAGAAAGGCACTCTGCACGCCTTTTGCTTTTAAACTGCTTTACTGCTCCTTCTATGTTGTTGCTCCCAACATACTTTTATCTAAAAGACAGTCTTTTGTGTAATATAAATCTGTCGAGGTAATTATTAAAAGACCTGAAAAAGTCTACGTTTTAATGTTCTACTGTTTCATATTACTAGTCTCCAGGTAAACATTTTTATGCAGTTCATATAAGGAGCCTTACCAGTCACTCTTATGTCCTGAGTAATAACTGCCACTGCTATTTTAAGAAAAGCTGCTTGAGTAATTTACAACAGTAAAAAAAAGTCAGAAAAGAATTTTTATGGTAGCTTTCACTATTGTGTAGTCTATGTGTTAACACACAAAAGTCTCAACATCATCATTTCAGTGATCAATTTAAAACAAAATACCAAATTTCCCTCTTCTGTTCATTGCAGTGAATTATCTCCCCAAGTTGATGCTTTAAACTCTTCACCAGAGGTAAACCCTACTTATAAAGGTTATTGAGAAGGTAACAAGATGGGCCAAATGACAACTGCTTTAGAACAGACAAAATGCCCCCAGACTCCAGCAGAAACTACATGTAGAACCAAATCAATTTAACACCGAATAATAAAAAGATTTAGATGATAATAGAGGAAAAAATAGTTGAAAATGCAGAATTAAATCATAAGCTTCATATATCTGAGTAACAACTAAGTAAATACAATGTCTCTAACCAAGTTCTGTAAGTTGCAGGCCTATTCCAAAAGTCAGGAGGTGAAGTCCTAGTTGTTGGGATGAAGACTCACTTGTCTTCAATCACACTGGTAAGTCGGTTCTAGTACACCAAAAGTGTTAAGTAAAAGTTCAGTGTTCTTTAAAAAAATCTCCACATGACAACTTGTTATTTTTCTGTAGCAATATATGACCAAAACATTATGCAAGAAAATATGAATGTTATACACAAAATTAATCATACCTCATTTTCCATATGAAGATCAACTTCACCAACACACTGCATAGAACTAAAGAACCTACTGAACTTTCCATTAATTTGTTCAATCATTACTTTCAAGAGGTTTAGCCACTTTTCTTTGACCTAGAAGTAGACATATCCACATAAAATCAATTTAAGAACTGAATTTTCCCTTGGGGATAGCATTTACATTGAAAAAACATCATAATTAGGGAAGTTAACATTCCACTTTAGACTCAAAACAATCTGAAATGTTATCCTTTATTTCTATGTACATACATTCCTACAATGATGTAGAATTATGATACAGAAGTGATAACTTGAGCTATTACCTGTGAAATGTTTTGCTTATAGTTATTCAACTCATTTTTCTTTTCCTCTAGATATTCTGTCAACTGCTGTATTTCCTGTGTTTGCTTATTGTATTCTTCAACAACCTGCCAGAATAAAAAAAACAAGCAGTCATCAAAGTATTTGCTAATTTTAACCCTGACTGCAAAAATACCATACTGCACTGATACTATTCAAACACAATTACAACAGACTACTGCACTGCACACTAAACAAGACAGATTTTTAGCTTTAAAGCAATGAAAATGTAAAGCTGTTTCTCTCAGATTATTACAACTTTTTTTTTAAAGGCATCTCTTTTAAAGAACCTACTTGAAATCTGAGTAGATGCAGAATCTAGCATTTACAGCACATTGTTCCTACTGTCTAGCTTATGATACGAAGAGATCTGGCACAGAGTGGGAAACAAGTACAATGTGGATGGGGGGAGGGAAAGCAGTGAACATACTGAAGCACTCAGGCCTGTGAAACAGGAAGCCCTGGTTTTCTCTTCATTCAGAAAAGCATCAATTTCCTCCAATGTGTTTGGAAGAGTCTGAAAAGCCTACAAGACAAAAGACTGCACATGTTACAAAGCAACACTAATGAAGGACTCCAATTTTCTTAAAAAAAATAAACTGAATAAACCATAAACTATTTTGTTACTTTTAATCAGGGTGTCACATACACAAAATTTAACATAGCAAGATTCCCTCACTAACTAGTCTGGATAGAGAAACAAGGTTGGAAGTGCTGTTACATAATTACCATACATTATTAGTTGCTCCTAGGTTGCCCATCTTGTGCAGGCACAGATACTCAGAGATTTGGTGTAAGACATGCACTATGCTAGATAAGCCATGCAAATGAATACTTCTAAGAGGGTCCAGACCTCAGTTCTTTTGTGTTGCTCATTAGAGCAGAAAGGTAGAAAATTATGGCTTCTATTTATTTCTGTGAACATGAGACTGTGGATTTCAACTGAAATTACAGATCTGATTTTCTCTCCCCTGTGCACAAAACAAAATGGCAGTCAAAGCGTATCTCAGCACTATTTTAAAGGTGATTTAAAAAGCTAATGACAGTAACAGAAGTACACGTGATCCTTTACTGGGAACCTTTTAATAAAAAATACACAATACTCTTTTCCGGAGAAGTTGGAAATTCAAGAAATATGTGACAATTTCTTTTTGTACATACATCTTTAAATTCTTCTGGAAAACCTTGATCCGGACCCAATCTGCAGACGAATCGAGCTTGTTTCAACAATTCAATGCACTTCTCATAAAGAAGTTGCTTCCTATTATCCAGTTCATGAAAACGTTGCTGTTAGAAATATTAAAAGATATTTTAAAAAATCACCACCATCTTTTTTTTTTATTATTATGAAGAATTTCCAGAGGCAACGCTAGCACACTAGCAACAAACCACATCTGAAGCAGAAAAAGGAGGTGAAACCAGACTATTAGAATACCAAAAAAATTTGCTTCAACTAACAGAACGCATTATGCCTCTCTGCTCATCAAGTCAAGAGATGCCAAGGTAAACTGATCAAAACCGAGTTCTTCAGAAACAGCTAAATTTACTTTCTCTCAGCTTAACAAGTATGCATGTAGATTCAAGAGTTATCTTCCCATGTTTTACTGTTGTGTACTTCAGCTAAATATAGGTGCCCTCCAGTGGTGAAAAAAATTCAGTTTTTTTTTCATAAAAAATCATACTGTTGTAAAAAGGCTTCTTCCACAGTTTTAAAATACAGGACACAGACATTGATAAGTCACATTGGTAGTCACTCTCATTACTTTCTGAAACTGTAACTGATCTTTATTTACTAAATACAACAGAAGTGGTAGTAATGGGTATGATCATTAGTGATCATCTCACATTGACAAGAGTTAGGGCTGCTGTTCTCAGCAGGTATCAACTCAAAACAACCTTCTTCCCTCCGACAACAACAATTGTTCCCAAAACAATTCTTCCCTCCCTCTCCACCAAGCACTACAAAACAGATCTTTGCATTACAGATAAGCATTTCACAACCTCCACAAACACACTGTAAAAATACTTTTCTACACTGCATCGGTGTTTTCAGAAAGGTTGGAAAATATTTAGAAGAGGCCTTTTTTAGACCACCCCTTCTACTTTATTTAGCCTATTGCAGAGGAGGGAAATGTCACATGGGTTGCAAGGACTGGGACTAGAACCATACAGGTAATACAGTAAAGGGAGGATGTTCCTCCTTTTCTTTACAGCTAAGATCTCTCAAGCTATACTAAATTAGCATAAATACAACTGTACAGCACAATGGTTATGTTCCACTGGCTATCTGCATATGCCCTGTTAATAGTATTTTGGATCCCACAAATTTAAAACTCAATTAGCTTGATCTGAATTATTTTGACATGATAATGAAGGCAAAAGATCCTGTGAGAGGCAAATACACTTTTTTAATACAAGAAGCATAAATTTTATGTGCTTGATCATTTACAGAGCCCAAATCAAATCTGAATCATTTGAAGTGGGGAATCTCATTTCTCAATTGTATATAATTGAAGGCAGCTCAGCAGAGCTGCATGAAACAAGATTTCAAGTTGATCTGTAGGCACTTCAAATCTGAAACAGATTCAATACTGAATATGCCTGATCCAAGCTAAGGTAAGTAAAATTCTTCAGTGAAGAGGAAAATACATATTTGGTGGGAGAAACTTCGGTATGCAACAGAAAAACTAGAAATCAATAGATATTTTATGTTACTATAAGGCATGTACTAGAATAAACGCACTGACAGTTCAACAAGCTAAGTTTCAATATTCACTCAACTATGCCAGTTTACTGTCCATGCCAACATACAAAATAAAATTTAGACAAACACAAATAAAAATACACAAGTTTTGACTCCTGCTTTCTTCTATATATTAAAAAGCATGCGGCAATGTTAATGTTCTTGTGGGTTTCCTGAGGGGGCCTCAATGGGACTCCACTTGACTCATACACACCTTTTACTAGGAAGGAGACAATTTTAAAGAATTATCAGAATGTTACAAATCAGAAGTCCTGCCTACTGATCTGACCAGACATCTAACTATGTACCAGCCCAAGCTACTCCCTAAAAGATGAAGATGTGTGCAGACAACTAGAAACATTAAACGAATTTCCCAGCAACAATACACATTACTGACATGAGGTTCATGGCTTCGTAATCATTCTTACTCCTTACTGAGCACCAGCAATTAAATGATTTTCACTGAACTTTGATAAACTGAGTAAAAGATGCATCATGTGTAAGAACTTATGGAACAGTGGTTTTCTAAGTAACATGCTGGACTTGTCTCTGTGTTCAAGTTACTTTCTACTCCTCTTAAAAAGTCCTCCTCTATATAATGTTCCTGCAAAGGATGGTAACTATAACTAGAGTGATTTTCTAACTACATGCTAAGACCATTCTTTTTGGAAGCACCCATCCATGCAAAATAACTATTTCCTACCTTTCCAGCTGCTTTTCAATTTTTACTTTTACCTTTATGATCAAATTGAATTACTAGGTTCTAGTTGGCTGAACTCTTGCAAGACAAAGAAGTATCCCCAATTTACCAACCTTTACTTTGGCAGTTTATTCCCCAGTGCATTGAAACATCATACTACTACACAAATACAAAAATTTGTATTGCTTTGCAGCAATCCACAAGCAATGACACCATCTTCTGCTCTTAGAAATGTGTACTTGCTGTGCAACTAACTCCTAACTAACTTTTTACCTGGATAGAGCATAGCTTCCTAACACAATCTACCAAGAGAAGGACCATTCAGTCCCCTTTCTGTCCTCCAAGAAAGGCATTTAATGACAGTATGAAAAAATGATCTATGAAAGAAAGGTAAAATAGCTCTATTATGCTGCTGTGCTTTCTGGCTCATCTTCAGCTTGTATGGCCCTTGTATAGGCCTGGAGCTCCTTATTTATGGAGAGACTCAGAAGAAAGTAACCCTTCAAGTAACAGCTGGCCTTTTTACACACTTTTTATTACAATAAAAAGATTCAGGTTAAGAGGACTGAGCGGCACATTTTCACAGCAGCTTAGCTGTCTTAACTGTGGATGACAAAGCTACTATCCTGCTTTAAATGAAGAGGCTGAAGTCAAACTACAGAAATCAAGGCTAAATATTTAGCAGTACTAACACTCACTTCTAAACAAAGACACAGAAGCATCTTTTTCAACACCATAAAGGCTTCCCAGTGAGATGCTTTTGTAGTAGGTACCCCAGTATTCATAAATACTGTTACCTGTGCAGCTCCTAGCAGTACAGTTCCTCTTTTGTATTCTGATTGTAGTCTGCTCCTCTCAGCAGTCACTCTGGTCATCTGAAGAGCCAAAGCTACTTTGACGATGTTCAGTGGTATGATGCTCTACACACAGGAAAACAGAGCAGAGATTTTCTCACAAGACTCAAAAGTGATATAATCACTACTTTAGAAACTACTCATCCTTTTAGTTGTAACATGCAATCTCACACTGTGTTTAGCTCATCATTGCTGCTGCTAAATTCAATGAAAAGTGGTGACCCAAGTTCTTCAAGATGTATAGTCCTCATGTACTTTTAAGTGTGTATCTATATATAATTTCTATAACTTCAACCAAATATATGTAAATACACATATGTAGATACATACACACACACACTTTCAACCCACAATTTTACATCAATGCTCCCTCCTCCTATTCTTTTTCCCTTCATTATATACCAACATGTGAAATCTAAGAAAAGCTAAGGCCATCTCAACTGTTACTCAGAGAGAAGAATCCAACAGGTGGATTTTGGTGGATGTCATATGTCACACACAGAGATGGCAAAATGTCAAAAAATAAACACAAAACACATGCATCTTGTAGTGCCAATGCAGTTGACTGACAAGATGTACAGCAACTCATATCTGATGCCATAACTGGAACAGCACATGACAACTAAGCAAGGCTGTGTTTGGCAAGTTACATAACAGACTTTAGTGATCACTAGAACCTGGTTTGACAACATCGACATCAAAATTGTTTGGGTTTTTTTCAAACTAGTCACCATCAGGAACAGTCGAGAGGCTTCAAACCCATCAACAGACTGTTTACTGTCTAAAGGGTAGCTACAATTACAGGCCATTGAAAGCAACTGTTTACCACGTTTTTTATGATCAGCATATAAATATCAATTAATCCCCTCCCTTAATGAAAGAGAAGATAAGGTTTCAACTGTAGACTTAAGGGACCTACAAGATAAAATTTTGAGAGTGCTAGCATCTAACCACAGTGCTGAGCCAAGGTCTGAGATCTTCACTATTTGCCATTTCAATACAAAGTTTCTACAGTATGAAGTTGGGCACAGGAAAAAGTTTATTTGCTTCTAATCCTCTTAAGCAATTTTAAAATAATTATCAGAAATACAAACTAAAAAAAAAATAAAAAGAGATGAAAAATGGAAAAAGTTAAGATTATTCAACAATTAAGAAGGCTAGCTTGAAAACACTGACAGTAACAAATGTTGCATGCCTCCTACTCAAATTACAAGAATTGGACTTTTCATAAGAGTGGAACACATACAAAGTTAAAAATATGTACCTTCATGAGATGCATCAATTCAGTAACAAGTTCTGCTTTCTGTTTATTTATTTCTTTGATCTTTACATTTGCCAGCTGAAATTCCTTCTCTAGGTCAATAGCATCTTGTTCCAGCTGTCTTAAACTATGGAGGGAATCAATATTTGATTAAAGGTGATTAAAAATAAATTGTACTAAAAATACAAAAATTCTTAAACCTGATCACAAACCAACAGTTAGCAAGAAAAGGAATTTGTAATCCTACACATTCCAAACACATTGGAGGCATTCCCATGCACTTTAAACCAGAGAATACAACAGACAAAAAAGTATCGGCTGAAGAAACTCTGCTTTGGCTATTAACAGCATCATTCAGCAAGCGTAGTCCTTCACTTCTGTAAATTTTCAATTAGAGAACAGAAAAAAAATCAGTGTAAAGAATGACACTTTTCTTCTTCTGACAGTTCTTCGCAACAATACAACACAGGCAAGTACAGAAGTTTACTTAATTCTTGTTACACATTTTAGCCAAAAAAAAAAAAATTGTATCTTCATCTTAGTGCAGAAAACCAGATTTTTTTCTTGTTTTAGACCTTCAGAACATGGAAGAGGAACCATGACATTTAGTGAGCTGCAAAGCATCTGGAGCTGCAAAGCATTCCAAAATGGTTAAACAGGCCAAGAGGATGATACAGGAAACTGCAAACTGGTCATTCTCACTTAGATCCTTGGGAAAATTGTAAAGCAAGTCCCTTCAGGAAGCAATTCTAGGGGCATAATGGAGAAGGTGATCATCAAGACTCATCAAGCATTTACAAAGGCCATGTCTTACCTCGTGAACCCAACTGGAAACAATGAGGTGACAGGAGATCAAGTGGTTGCCACTTATGTCAATTTTAGCTTTCTGTTAGGGTACCTGATAAAAGCTCACCTGCACACATATAAAAGAGAGACAAGAGCAGCTGGTGGAAGCCCAAGTAATACTCTGAATCTTGGCTACATCCAGGCCCACCACGGGAGCCATCAATCCATGAAATGCCCATCTCCACAAGCCCAGAGGAACACAGGGCCATGAGAGCAGATGGGAATGCAAATTCAGGACTCAGAGAAAGGGACACCCTGTCCCACAAAGCCTCAGCACCACTGTCCAGGTGTGAAACCCAACAGCATAGTCAATACCAAGGCACCCTCTGCACTGAGAGGGGTTGCCTTCTTGCACTACAGCTGAATCGCAGAATTGGTTAGGTTGGAAAAGACCTTAACACCATTGAGTCCAACCACTAACCTAACAGTGCCAGATCCCTCACTAAACTATATCCCTCAGAGCCCCATCTACATATCATGTTACAAGCCAAAAAAATAACTGAAATAAAACAAAAAGTCTCTCTTCCAGGCAATGATACAGCTTTCATGTAATTTCAGGCTTTGAAATGCAAAAGTAATATCTGAAAATACTACTGTCAAGTAACTCTACAGGGGTACCACACTAGTCTTCAAGGACTTGAGTGAACACAGGCCTGTCTGTGACTCCACCTAGAAGACTGAACAGCAGTCCACTACCCTAATTTAAGGGGTGGCACAACCTTTCGTGACAGCTCTCCTGGCAAAGGGAGAGTCACACCACCTTTCCATCCTCCTTCCTCTGTAACAAACTAGTTATTCTCTACTGACTACAGTTTACCTGGATACCCTGTGGTTTTGTGGCTCTTTCACATTTTAGCGGGCATAAATTTCTGTCTGCCTTAGCAGCAGTGTGAATGCGCCTACCATGCCGCAGTGTATCCGTGGGATGCTTTGCGTGACCCAAATTTCTCAGTGTGGCTGAGCAGCCTCCCTGCTGGGCAAGTCCTGTGAAGGCTCACCAGGGTTACCAACTGCTCACTGCAGCTCATGAACATGTGGACAATCATTTTGAAGCAGCAGATTGTAAAAATTACATAGAGGAGACAAAACAGTGCTCCTACTTATGGAACAGAAGATACCTAAATAGAAAGGTAATTATATAACATAACAAGTGGTCTTGTTTCGGACAATTTTGCTGTTGTCCCAGTGGAGACTGCCCTGAATCTCTGCTCCTAAAGGCCAAGACCTCCAGCTTCACTAGTCATCAATTCAGTGTCAAATTGTCTGTAGTGGGTAACACTGGTGTCCCTGACTGAACAAAGTTCTTTAACCTCTGCAGTCAAAAAGTCACTATTAGCTGCCATTACTGAGACTCCTCCCAAGCTGTTCAGCTGCCAGCCCAGTCCTTTGCACCTCCTGTGGAACAGCAAAGTGCTGGACATTGTGTCATAGAACAGACATTACTGGATGCAGCAGAAAAGCATAGGACTCTTACTATTACATATTGGAGGGTGCAAACAAATGTGAGGAAAGGGAGGAATTAGATAACGTACATAATAACACGTATAGGAAAACACCTCTGTTATGAGGAATATAAGGATAAGAGGGACACTTAGATGTAAATAGTGGGATGGTTGCTACTCTTGTTCAGCCATGCCCAACTGGCACATTCTCAACTCCATTCCTCCCTCTTTTCTTGGACAAGGAACTCCACTGAGCACTTGTGTGTTTGGAAGTCGAAGTGCAACACAAGTCAGAGGGGGAGGCTGCTTGTCTGTGATGGCTGCACCTGGCAGAAGAGACCAGAGAGACTGTAGCTAAGTGACAGCTACTACTGCAGTGGGACGATGCAATCGTCCATGGTGCCAGCATCATGGTACATGTGGGCAAGAGAGTGTTTGATCCCTAATGAAGACCAAGGTACACGAGACAGCAAGTGGCCTGGGGGGAGCCAAGACAGTGTGCGGGTCACTGAGAAAATGAAGAAAAGGCTATTGGAGGGATCAGCCTGGCTGACACAGACTGCTGCCGTGTGTATATTTATGGGTAAGATGACAGGAGTACTGGCTATGAGGTGCAGACTGGGGGAGTCATGACTACTCCTGTACATATGTATTACCTATGTCTCTCTGAGACAAAGACCAGAATGAGATACTGGGAAAGTAGGGAGTCACAGCCAGTTCAGCATGCAGGCACACATGGGTGAGGGAGGCAGTCTGTACAGGCCAACAGAAGCAGGGCCACAGCCTGAGGGGTTTGCATTTCCAGGTACCAGCAATTCAGGAGACTCAAGTCCAGGGGCAGTTACTGTGCAGATTCAGAGTGTCTGGAACCAGCTGCCAGTGGGATCCACACTGCCCACAGGTATGCACAGACAACACACCAGGGTAATCCCATCCTGCTCAGATACCATACAAAATGAGGCAACCACTGGGGCTGCATTTGTCCAGTTGCTCTGTGTCTCCACTGTGCAATGTGTAACTACATACACATAGGCTGTTTAGATGTGTTCTCTGTGTGTCTAGTGGAAAGTCAGGCCTAACCTCACTTCTGGATACATGTAGGAGCATTAACCTGCATCAGCTTCACCTTCCTCTGCTGGATCCCGAGTCATTCCTCTTATTTTTTTAGTGCTGTGTCCCACACTATTCATGCATTCAAACTTGAAAACCACAGTCTGGATTAACTGAAGACTAAATAGGTAAAAAAATGTGGTTCTGTGGTTACTCTTGTTTTGTTGCCCTTACCCAGAAGTCAGTACCAAGGATTATGTTCTGGGTCTTGTCCTATTTAACACTCCTGCCAGTGACATGGAAGAGCAGAGAGGGCCCTGTTGTCAGGTTTTTAGACAATGAACTGGCACGGAGCAATAGGCCTGCAGTTCAGAGGGATCTGCTGAAGCGGGGGAAGTGGCTGACAGAAGGTTCGTGAGATTCAGCAAGGACACATGCAGAGTCCTGTCCTGGGAAGACAGTGGGTCTGGCAGTGATACAAGCTCAGGACAGACTGGCTGCAGCACAGCTCTGCAGGGAAGGACTTGAGGTATTAGTGGACAGTGACCTGTGCATAAGCAAGCAATGCACCCTGGCAGCAAACATGGTCCTTGGCTGTACGAGTAGAAGCACAGGCAGGGTAAGTGATTTTTCCTCTCTGTTCAACACTGCACACAGTTTGGACCACTGTGCCAAACCTCAACAACTTGGTACAAACTTAAGAGAGCAATCAAGATGGTCAGGGGCTATAACACACACTCTACAGCACAGGATGAGGGCACTCCATTTGTTCACCATAGACAAAAAACTAATAACAACAGCCCCATATCACTTCACCATGGAAACCACTGATGGCATGGAATAAAGTTCTCTTACGAGGTGCACAGTAGAAGAACTGGTAGACAGTGTTCCTAAGGTGAAACAAGAAAGTTCCAGACTGGATATTAATGTGGTCTCACCGCCTTCTGGGAGTGTATGCTTAAATGAAAACCTGTTGAACCATGCTCAGATTTTGCCTTATGACAAAGGGTAACAGAAAAAATAATCGCAGAGGCCCCCAGAAATAAAAGATATGTAATGAATAATACTATGGGCAATTGGGGTCTTAATCAATCCCTGACATGCTTCGTACCATTTATATACATTATGGTATTATCTATATATATGCTACAAAGACAGAACAATAACCTAATATTTGAGTAAATACATGCAGTGATATTTAACTGGAATCCTATGACTTTATTACAGAAAATCATCTGGAACATTGGTACATATTGTCTCAGATACTGTAGTAATTTCTACACACATTCCTTGTCTTGATTATCACCTTTATCTGATGCTTAACTACTGGTTACTTTTTAAGGGTAAAAGCATACTGCAGTAAGAGAAATCAAAAATATCTTTGATTTTAAATTGATAACATAGATATCATACATATTTTTCATAGGTAACATAGCTTGTTTCCTACCTATCATACTTCACACCAATTTTTGATTCCAACTGCCTCCTCCGGTTTCCTCTCTCTAAAAGCTCCTTCTTCTCTTGCCTGAGCTTATTGTCTTTGTGTTCCAGGAGTTTCTGTCTGTCAAACAGTGCAGTCAAACGTGCATCCAATGACTTTAACGTACTACTGATGTCCTGAAACAAAAGCACATGCACCACTAGCATTCATACTGCACACCATACTTATGTATGCAAGCAGGCTCTGCTTGATGCATGATAAAATGGGTCGTAGTTTACAACATATACGGTTACAGAAATGCATTTCTACCTGTCGCTGGCTTTCCAACTGTCCTCTTTCATCCATATCCACTGAACTAGTGAGATACTGCGCCTCTCTCAAGCACGTGTTACTAGAGAGGTTTTGTTTTGTGTAAGAAGATACTTTAATAATGTATCTTTCTTCTGCGGTATACATTTGCCTCAGATTGGTTTCCTGTATGACCTAAGAAATACAGAAAAATATTAATCTGACAAAAGCATTACTTAAGGCAATACTTTTCAGAACAAGGAATAAACATGATTGATACACACATGAAAAATACTCCAGCTTATGCCAGACCTACTTATTAACGACCTTTGCAAAAAGATGCTAAGTTTAATGCAGCATTATACTTTTAATTCAGACTGGTCAGGAAAGAACTGTTGAGTTACTGTCGGAATATATTACCATAACTAATTAAACAGGTCTGATTGTTAAGCTATTATAGACACCAATAAAAAACTGTTAGCATTTGTACTGCATAGTGAAAGTGGATTGTATTTGCTTCAGATATGTAACACGTATCCTGTGTAACAAAGACACAAAGTACTGGAGATTTAATAGATGAAATCACAAAGTGAGCTGTAACGTATCAGTCGAGCAAACGCATCTGTAGGAAAAAAGAAGCTGCTAGTTTTAAATTATTCATGTCAAAAAGGATACTATAAATAACTGAAGATTTACCATATCTCAAGATACATAAAGAGAAAAAATGTCCAGTAAACCAGAAACAGCAAAAAGACTGCATAGGTGATGTCTTCCAATAAATACCTACTTTATCTTCTAGCTCTGTCCAGTCTCTGTTACATGTCAGCCTTCCCAAAGCATCACAGGGTAAGGTACATTTGACTAAAAATGCTGTTCAGTTTATACATGCAGCATCAGCTACATTCTGTCAACAAGGTTTAGTGAATAATTACGTTGATTGAATTTTTTAAAATGCCTTGTGGGAACAGTTCATTATGGGCTAACATACTACTTCTACAGGGCAAATAAAAAGGATAAATGAAATTGGTAGAGCAATTTTTTGTGTTTTATGCCTTCATTCACCAAATAATTTCCAAAATAAAACTCCACACCACAGGTGCGTTTGTGCTTCTTCATACACCTTACCCTTTCAATCATGTCTCTGGTCTTCTCTGTTCCCACAGGAACATCATGAACACGGTACTGGTAACAAAGGTAACTCATCACAGGAAGAGGAGCATCAAATAGCTCTCGTAAATATGAAAAAAATCCGTATCGGCTGAAGAAGAGATAAAAAAAGCCACCATCACAAATCAAATTCAGCAGGTAAGCAAGCTGAATTTACTGAAGGGTCACAAAGAAGTCCCATTAACCCAGAACTGAATGATAATTTGATTTGCATAAAAAAATTCTACTATACAGCAACAAAATAAACCCACTGCATTTAAAACCATTTCTCTGATACAATCTGATACATACTGTAATTCTTCAATAGGTCTTGAAGGTAAATTTTCAGCACATGATTCAGCAGGTGCACATACAGCATTCACTCTTAGTTTCTGATGATCACGCACCTATATTTAGATTGTATTAGATTATTGGGTAAAGACCAGAAAAATTCACCACGTGCAAGCAAAATACTAATTATTGATTTGCAGAGTCAGAATTATTTTCAATTGATGACCTCTAGAAGAACTCACAAATTCACTCTTGCTCAGAAATAACCAAGTTCTCTAAAAGCAAACTCTATTAATGTCTCTGAAAACATTATGTGGTAGAGAAAATAAAAACAATCAAGGACATCCAGAGTCAAGTGCTCAGTCTAAAGAGCTAATCATACAAAGGTCAGCTGAGCTGGTTAAAGCAGCCTTGAACTGAGTTCCACAATCACACAAGCAAGATAAGCCCCCAGAACCTGAGATACCACCACTACTGTTCAGGTATAAAAAAGTGATTAGCTTCCATGAAGAGTAGATGAGTCTTTAAAAATTGCAGAACAATTTGTCACTAAATACACTGTTGTGTTGACTGCAGTTGGGAAATGTTGCGACAGTTTAATATCCTATTTTCTTGCTTTTTCCTCCTGCATCATCTGCCTAACTTTCAAAGGGAATAATCTTCTCATTGATTCAGGAGACAGCAGTATTATGAAAATACAAGGTTGATTTGCTGCATGGACCACCGCATGTCATAAAAGATGCTTCCTGCCTCTTTTAGTCAAAGGGCGATAGAAAATTTTGGTACTAAATTTGTAGATTTCCATTTCCACTCTAACCATTTTCCTGTACACAGTATTTTCTACTTAAGTGACTATTGCCTTTCCAAGGAAGACAATCTAAAAAAAACACATTTCCTTAATATTCCTGCATCCCTCCAGTTAGTCTAAGTTTTAAGAAAACCCTAATTCTAAAGAAAAATCTCTGAATACTTTCCATTATCCATTTGTTATGGTACAGGTATCTATCACTGTCATACAGATTTACTTGGCAGAATCCCAAGTTCAGAACTCCTACTCCAGTACTTAATAAAGTTTTAAAATTGGTGCCAACTTGCCTCCACCAGAAATGTTTCCATATCTTCTTGACACTCAAAAACGAAAGCCCTCATGTCATTGGCCGAAATGTGATTTTCAATGTATTTTGCATGTCTACTGTCTTTCACATTGATCTAATAAAGAAAGGTAATGAGCAAGTGATTTAATACAATTTGACATATCACCCCCATAAAACATTTTAAATAGTCAAGATGATATCCATACCTACATTTAATGAAAACAAGAACTATGTCTTTAAAAATCTATTTCCTGCCCTTTTTGCAACCAGTTCTCTTGGGAGGAAACCTATGGTAAGTCACAGATTTTTAGTCATCCATATTCTTTTTCAGCACTTCTGAAGTTACCACCCATCCCTCACCATACCACCCCTCTCTCTTCTGCTCCATCCTGACCTTACAATTGCAACCACCCCCATCTTAGGTCTAATGGCTCTGCTCCAGCACTAGCAAGGGTTCTTCAATGAGCATCAGAAAACACCACACTTCTCAACCTGAAGTATCTTTGAATTCCTAAGAAAAAACCCCCACATACTTAAAATGCAGCATTCCAAATCTGAATGAAATGTTGATGTTCGTGTTTTTCAGTTAACTTTCACTAGCAATTAGACACTATGTCACTATACATGACACACAAGGGCAAAATTACACAGAACTACACAATTTAATAATCTCAAGTTGGCCAAAAGGTGGGTACAGTTAACAGCAATTTGAAAGCTAAAATTATTAAGTACACGGGACTAATTTACATGACACCAAAGTGTACTGGTTTTGGCTGAGGTAGAGTTAATTTTCTCCACAGTGGCTAGTATGGGGCTGTATTTTGGATTTGTGCTGAACAGAAGGTTGATAATACCAAGATGATTGTCATTTCTGAACAGAAGTTACACAGAGCCAAGGTTTTTTCTACTCTTGGTGCTGCCACAGTGGTAAGGTACGGGTGTATGGGAGACTGGGAGGAAACAGTGCCAGAACAGGTGACCCAAACTGACCAAAAAGATATTCCAGATCATTATGCTCAGTATGTAACGTGAGGGGAAAGAGAAGGAAGGGTGTACATTTGGAGTGATGGCTTCCCAAATGTCATAGTTTAGGAAAGGTGTTCTTCAACTTAGAAGGCCCACTAAAACCATGCCACTCCTTCCTCCCCAGGTCCCCTCCTTGCCTCCTGTTCCAGCAGAATGGAAATAAGAACTAGAGGCAAAAAAGGTGAAAACCATGGGTTGATATAAGAATAATTTACTGGAAACAGCAGTAAGATGAGAAAACAACTAGTAACTGCAAAAATTTGTGTAAGACTAACAATTTACACTGAAAGCCCCCAACAAATATTGACTACCTCCTCCCCCCCATGACTCTCCCAACTTGAATGGGATGCCATTCTCAAAAGCAAGAGCCCCTTTCCCTAGGAGGTGAGGTGATACTGAACAAATTAGAGTCTGGCTACACCTCCCTCAGCCACACATCCTCTCAAGCATCACAAAAATTTAACCCTGTCCTTAGGCAAAAGCAGGACACCGAGTCACTATCACATGTGATGGGGCCCTGCTCTCCTGGAGATGGCTGAACACCTGTCTGCCCTTGGAAAACAGTGACTTAATTCCTTGTTTTCCTTTCCTCATGTGCATGGCTTTTGCTTTCCCTATTAAATTGTCTTTATCTCACCCCATGAGTTTTACTCTTCTGATTCTCTACCCAATTCTGCAATGGGGTGGTGGGTGAGCAGCTGCCTAGGGCTTGACTGATGGCTGGGGTTACACCTCAACACAGAGAAAACAAATCTACACATCAATTGATGTTACACAGGTTAATAAGGCCTTAAGTAAAGACATCCTTATTGAAGCATTTATAAAATTATCTTGATGTGGTCTTTTCAAGAGGAATTCAAAGTTCTGGTAATAACAAGAAATACCTGGGATTCTATTTTAAACAAAAGTAATTTTGAGCAGTCCTAGTTCACGTACAAAGTGTAAGAATTTGTATATAAATATACTAATGTACTCATTTAAATTGTAGCAATACTTTATTAAGTAAGTTTGCAATTCTGAAAAGAAGTGCAACTGGAGACCTTCATCTTCTTCACATTACATGGAGCATATATTGCGAGAGGAGGAATGCACTAAAAAAGTAATAATCTCTTTGAAAATTTAATCCTGCTATTCCTAGATAGCTATCAAACCAAAACAAAACACAATGCAAAACTGGCAATAGATTTCTGTGTCTCTGGATAGAGCAAACCAAAAAAAAACACTCGAAGATCACAGAGAGAAGTAACCACAGCTAAGCAGGTTGTTCTGCAAAGGGAGATACTCAATTGGCAACTACTGCCACTACTTTTTTAAGCAGCAACTAAGAACTACTTAAGTTTTAAGTAGTAAGATTGGATAATAACTGGTTGCAACTTAGAGGAAACCTGCAACAGGCTTCTTTTTATGCAGGAAAGGAACCATCCCACCTTACTCAATTACTACATTGTCTATGGAATTTTAATTATGAATATATTGTATGTACTTGGCAGGACATTCCAAGATGTGTTTTAGACGTCTTCCAGTCATTCTTGAAGCCTAGCAAGACATAAATAATCTAACCATTAAAAGGGTGGTATGCAAGTAAATCTTACTTCAAGCATCATGGGTTCGCAAGTGTTTTTTTTAAACTTGTCTTTGTTGTTTCTTAGCCACATAAGAGCAGAGTGTGTGTCTCGGAATCTCATTTTAAGGTTCTCTTCCTTCATATGCATTATATTATTAAGTTGTCCAAGGCGACCCATTATTCCTGTAATTTAAGGTAGTTTCTTAAACAGAGTTCACAGCAATTACACATTATAACCAGCATTTTCTGGCATCTACTGACGACACTCCTCCAAAACTAAGGTTGTTAGTAAATGATAAGAACTAAGTTTCTGTTTCCAGAATTGAGATGCTGCTACCTATGAAGAAATCTTGAGAATTATTAAAGCTTAAAATCTAAAACAGAATTAAAAACTTACCCAAAGAATAATAAAATACATTAGGCACAATAAAAATACAGGAATTTTGTCCTAAAAGTATGTTTTTTCAAGACCTGCTCTACCTTTGTATTTAAAAACAAAAACATTCCCAGAGGAAAGAGGCAGTAGGACTAGTAATGTGAAATATCTGTGTTATTTCATGCTGGCAAAAACCAAAGTGTGTGACAACAACTGCACATGAAAGCATCTGCTATTCAGAAGAGATAGCAATCAAAACCTGAGAACTTTGTGCTGTTCAAGATAAAATATATAGCGTCTCCTTCCCCACGTCTCTTGGACTCTTACCAGTTTCTTCTTGGATTCAGTGGCAATTTCAGTGGCAGACAGGTATGTGCAAATGAGCAACATTCACCAAGGAATACGTATACAACGCCCTCACCACCTGTCAAGCTTCAATTTCTTAATTTCATTTCATTTCTTAGAAAGGACTAATTGCATATCCCAGACTAATGTAAAGAAACTCTGGAATTAAGGTTAGCTAAAATTCATCTAAGAAGGACAAATGCAGCATCAGCAGCTAATACACTGCATATAATATATGACATAGCTAAAATACTGTCTCTTCAAAGTAAACTGATTTCTCCATCAGGTGTGGGATTGTTTTTCAGAACCTGCTAACTAAACACCTTCCTTTTTAACAAAAAAATCCCCCAAACTGCCAAAGGAGCATCCTCACTCAGAGATCAGAAATACTGATTCTTTAAAGGACAGTTTTAAGGTCAATTGTTACTTTTGAATCTTTTTGTTCCATTTTGAAAGTAGTTGTTGCTTCTAATAAAACTGGTAACAAGAAAGAAGACTGCTATATGTGTAAGGCAACTATGAGGCTTGAAGTAAACACCTTGAATTATTTCACTAGATCAGGACAAGTAGATTCTGTACAAGTAGATTCATTAAAATAGTAAAATAAATTGACAAAAAAACCCCTCTTAATAAGTAACTTACTTTTCTCTTCCCGCTCTTGGTTGTTTTTTTCTGCTCTTAGATCACTGACATCATTATCAATATTTGCCCTTTCTTCTTGTAGTTTTTTCAGCTCAGTATTAATAGCATCAATTTGTGGCTGAAGATTCTCACAGACTGCCATTGTATCCAGCTCATTCTGCCACTCCTCTATTATTTTTTGAGTTTGGTATATTTTCTTCTGCCGGTTTGTTTCTTCATCTTTTTTCATTCTGAATGCTTGATTAATTTCTTCAATCTATAAATTTTAAGTATTTCCAACAAGAAATGAGTTTGGTATCCAGAACCTACAACAAATACCTAGGATACCTGTGCAATTGCTATTAAATGTTGACATAACCATGCACCCAAATCCCAACAAAGTCTGTTACAGTTTCAACAGCACTATGACAGAGTTCCAATAGCATTATGGCAGTTGAAGAACATAAGCAAAAGTACAACCAAGCCTATAAATCAATTTAAGTTCCTTCATTTTGACAAAAGCAGAACCTTAAAGGTTAATAAATTGCTTAACAGTTGCTTAATACATCTGAAGTTTAGTCTACAATTAAGTAAAATCTACAGCCCAAACACAACTTTGAAGTTTTGACTCCGCATCCTCACACATTCTATTTACACATTTCTTGACCAAGTGCTTAGATGAGACTGCTTCACATCCTTGTAAGGATGTTTCTTTTACAAGATGCAGGATGTATATCCTCAGAAGCAATAACCCCAGCCTCTCACGTAAAGGGCATGCTGTCTATCGAGATATACACACACACTGTCTATTTTATTAGGCAACTGATATTATGCAGTATACATCTTTCTCTTAAGAATTCCTGTTTGATAGAGTTCTAAAGATACATTGTGTACTGGAGGGAGTAAGGAGTACAAGCACCTGCAGCATCTTCACAGAAATTTGCCATTCTGCTAACAGAAAAGCAGACAAAAAACCCAAAAACAAACACCAAGAAAAGTCAGATAGCAAGATTCTTACCTGTTTATCTTTCCTCTCCAAAGCATCTTGTTTCTCTTTACATTTCTGGGAAATATTACTGATTTCAGCAGTCTGCATACAGCAAGATATTTAAATTTACAGTCATAAATTCAGTTATATTTGTAAACAGCAGTCAGATTTTTGAACATCTTGTATATGCATAAGTATTTACTCTACATTTTATTCCTGACAAAGTCATACTCACCCATTTCTCATTCTTAACTGTATCTGTAGCACATATAATTGCAACAATTTGTGAAGACTTGTATAACGGCACACATACTGTACTGTTCACAACCATTCAGCTATATGTCTGCAAATTCAGGCATGATATACAGAAGAAGTTCCTAATCTGAAATTAAAATAACTCCATCCTTGATTTCAATACAAATGTTAGACTCAGATGCCACAATTATAAAATGTTCTTGCCTCTTTCTCCAAACCAACTTTGCAAAGAAGGGTGATACTACAGAGTGAGCAAAGCTTAAGCCCCTAGGCACAGGATGGCCAACCCAGGTTTTGTCCAAGTCATCCTACCTCTGAAATGCAATGTGCTTGAGCTAGATCCTACACAACTGAGCTTGACAACTTGTTGGCTCATATGTAGGCATCCATGTCTCTGCTCCTTCTCTATCCTCAGCTTCTATATAGTGGAAGAATAATATAGGCTGGAAGGAATTTCTTCAGTCCCATTCCTTCTCAGAGCATGTTTTATTAGTTCAAGTTGCCCAGGCACTCACACAGCTGAGTTCTGAACACAGTGGAAGCACACAATCTGTTCTCTGAAAAGTGAATTCCTCCTTCCCTGAACCCTCAAGGCTGAAGCACTGCAAAGAGAATACTGGGGCATTGCAGAATGATGGAAGGACTTCAGGTAAACTCCAGCGCAGACAAGGAAACAAACAGAGCACTCTCGCCAGAAGAAAGGCCTTCCTACAAAGAGTCATACTGAAAACATTAAGATGCATCAAAAATGGAGAAAACGAAACTATGCAGAATTTTTTCCCTACCACAACCTTAAAAAAGGCACAAAAAATTAAGACTTCTGCAGGAGGTTTGTATAAAGCCAACATACAAGAAATACATCTGGGTCTTGCAGGTGATTGCTATGAGGTTCTGATTCTGTGATGCTCTTTCCAAAGAGCTCAGGGGGGCAGTCTGTAGGGAAAGCTCTCTCCCAGGAAACTGATGCACAATGTTCACAAAACAATTCTGAAGGCTTTCAAAATTAGGACACAAGTAAGAAATTGGAATTCTGGTTTTCATTTATCATTATATTTTCAGTACTATGTTTATATATAGATGTACCTACAGAACAGATGAACAACCAGAATTATCTTTATGATTTTCATTGTAAAACCACAAAAGACTTCTTTACACTATTAAATATTGCTAAAAATTGCATTGCATAGTTAACTCTGTTCAAATGCCTTTAAAGAGCCTGAAGAAACTGTTCTGAAAATACACCACTTCATCAGACTTTTCCTACAAAATGAGTCAATTTCTTTTCTTCCACATTCTACATCAATACCACTTGAAACATCAAGTGTTACTAAAAATTTTTAATCTAATCCAGAAATTGAAAGGGTTTTAAAACAAAGAGACAGGAAAAAAAGTCATGCAATATCTGGATATATTAATTAATGTAATTCCCAGATTTACTCCACTAATTTCCTTGCTGTTCAGCTCCTTCCAGACAAAACTACAACTCTATACCGGACTTTTTTTGCCAACAAAGTTCAAGAAAGACAAAATGAAGAGGTGGTTATTTCTGCTCTCACATATATATCCTCATGTCAAGAAGCAGTCAGAATTAAAGTCTTTTGATAATGGATATAAGCCTAGAGCAAAGGGTCTGAAGAGAATTATATTCCCCACATGTCTGTGTGTCCAGAATACAGCAGACTTAAAACACTAAACTGCTTTCCCTTAATGCCACATTGAAACTAATCAAGTCTTCTGGCTTAAAGAATAATTACCTGTGAAATTCTTGCTAAATGCCTGCATTTGTACAAAGATAGAATTGTAAGTCACCAAAAATTCAAGCGGTCTATGAAAAAGTGAGGAACTAATGAAGACAAAGCAGCTTAAGTAATTTTAAGCTACTTAAGCCTTGCACATTCACATTACGTCAAAACTATCTTCTGACAGTGCAACCAGCACTGATTCTCCTTTCCAAGGACACTTCAATAGCCCAACTCTGAAAGTATGTGTGAGGGAAATTGATTTCAGCACCTGAAAAAATGTCACTGTCATGAAAGTTCAAAAAGCAGCAATAAACCGCTCAGATCTTGTTAACTTGCCTGGTATCTTACAAATAGTTCATGCCATAACCACATATATAATATATTCCCTTGCATCTTTTCCTCCAATCCTGGACTCTAAGTCCAAGACAAAATAATAACCATTCAAATCAGACTTGGCTATATCATTTAACATCAGAAAAAACAGGTCTGGAAGTCTCGTATATACTGAATAGTATCAGTTATAAAAAAGATACAAAATCGTAACTCATCAGTGCAAAGCCACATTAGAGTACCTCAGTAAGTCTTCTATAAATTACATATTTCAAATTTATCTTCTTTACTTCTTCCTGTATTTTTGGCTACTGGAATACTGCAGAACAAATTACCTAATCCAATTTCCAGACATAAATTAAGCGACACTTCACCTGTTGAATATACAGTATACAAAAGCTTTATTCAACAAATTTAGATCGAAAAGAAAAATATGCTGATTCAAGAGTATAATTGAACCATCTTGTACATCCTCTCAGGTTTTTTTCCACTGTTTTGTAGGAAGTGCCTATGCTAAGCAAGCTCCCTGCAAGTTAAAACTAAAATGATCACTGTCGTAGGTTTCTCACAGAAATGAATTACAAGCTTTAAAAAAAAGATTACTCTTATATGAATACAGCCCAATAGTTCCAAGAACAGTGGTACTAATGGTTAAGTAGAATTCTTCCCTGTTCGAAAAAAAACAACACAGTAGCTTCATACATATGAGTAAAACCTAACAGGATAAGACCAAGCAGTCAAAACAGAGTTTAGCAATTCACAAGCATGAACACATTGTTGCATTATAAATATTAATTTCAAGCTTCCACACAGTAACTTTCCTCTAAGAAAGTACACTTACCCTTAAACAACAAAAACCTTCAGAAAAAAAAGCCCAACCACACCAAAAAAAGGTGACTTCTGTAAGACTGCAACATTTTGGAATACTTAGGTATTTAGCCTCACAGCATAATAAACTCTTGCAATACTGTAGGACACAAAACCTATACACTTTTACCAAAGGACTTTCCTACAATTATGAGGCACCTGAAAACTTCATATTGTTGGTTTGTGTTCATTGTTGGTTGTAGTGCTTATCACAACAAAAACAACAATATTGTGAATAACAATCTGTAGGAGTTTTTTGTCTGGCCTTTCTGGTTTGGATTTGCTGTTTGTTTGGGGCAAAGGTGTGTGTTTTGGCCTTTTTTTAGAGGAAGCACATGACTAGTTTATTAGCCCACAGTGCATTAAATGCCACTGAAGTTTCAGACCCTCATTCTACAAGATGCTTCAAGGCAGCAGTCCTCTACAGGTGTCACATGTATCCACATCAACTGCTCTGAGCGGGTCACTTACCTTCAAACACAACTCACTGCAGCAAACAAACATTTTCATGCCATCATTTAACTTTGGTTATCCACTGCAAATTTGTGCAGCTTACACACACAATGACTTCTGCAGTCTGAATAGTAAATAATAGTTAAAATCCTGCAGGGAATTACAGTACTCTTATTTTTCATATGGAAATAATTTTCCATAAACCCAGGAAGAACAGCTGTTCAAAAAACTTTTGTAAACTGCAACATATAGGTAGGTTTAGCATTAAATTCCCTTATGCATAAAAATATTCACAACTGATGGAAGATTACTGTCTAATTAAAAAATCAAGTCCTACTTACGGAATTATGTTCAATATTAGAGGAATGCTTTTAGGCCAGTAAAGTTGTAATTAACCTTAAATAAACCATATTTCAAGAAGATAAGGGGAGCAAGCATCCACAAACCCGAAGTACAAAGCAGATGAAAACAGACATCTAATTCAATGAAAGTACCTAACTTGGGGAAACTATTAACATTATATCCCAGAAAATTTTTCATGTACAATGAAGAGAAATTTTAAGATTTGCTTTTACGAAACCAAGAGCAGACTGAAAAATTGCTACTAAAGGTTTACTTAGGAATGTATTCCTTGAACAGACACAGAGAAGGCTCTGAAAACCAAAGGTACAAGTGCTTCAGGGAAATTTCTGCTGAAACATCGTGACACACTAGAAAAAAAGAAGCTACTACTTTACATTTTAAAAAGCTGAACACAGAACACCTGAAATTTTACCTATGTTAGACAAGAACTTCAATACCTACATTATCTCTGGTTTTCATATCCAGATTCCTTAAATTTTCTTCAGCTTCTTGGATTCTTCTTGTCCCTGGGGTCAGCATTTCTTTGAGACACTTCAGTTCTTTCTTAACTTGGTCTCGGTTTTGTTTCACTTCTTCATGCTGTACACGAACATTTTCATATTCCTTGGAGGAGTTGAAAGTAAAACAGTAAAAAACTGCTATATTCTATTCCAGCGTTTTATACTGTCCAAACATTTTATTTAACTGCTCATGAGTTTTAGGAAAAAAATTCTTTTTTGGAAACTAGTATTAGAGCAACTATGTAAGTAATACTTTTACTAATTCCAATGATGAGGATTTGTAGTCATCATTCGGCCCCAAGTGAACAAGGACGCATTATTAATACTTCTTAAATAATATGCAACTCAAGTAGCAGAAAAAACAATCTATTTGTCTACAATTACCTTGTCTTTATATCCATCTGGGATAGTGGAAAAATCTGCTTAGCCCCTCTCTGTTCACAGTTTGAGATTACTTAGGCAGGAGTCTAAAAGCTAAGGAGCAAATAACTACAGACAATTCTGGAAGGAAAAGGAGCTGGACAGATCATCAGAGCAAGTAACAGATACAACCACTGCTGAAGTAAACCAAGGGGACAGAGTGGAACATACTTTCAGGAAACAAAAACTCCACCACACACCACAAACACAAAAGTAAGCCATTGCTGTATAGGAAGTTTAACTGAAGATACATTCACGAGAGAAAAGAGAGGGTAAGCAGTACAGTGACCAAGAAGCTCCACTTCTAGAAGGTGGGAATTTTATAGAGAAAGTTGTTTAAGCTGAAGGAGTCATTATTAGGGATTTTTTTGTATGTGTTATACTCTCTGGAGAGAAAAAACATTAAAGAAGGAAGGAACAAAAATAATGGGAATCTCCCCCCAGCACCTCCAAAGAAACATAAGAGAACAGTATGTTCCATGACTGTGAAGGGTTCAGTGTGGGCATCAGCCTGGCAGAGGCACAGGGCCAACCAGACCTCACCCCTGCTGAGATGATAAAAAATTTTTAAAGAACGAACTGAAACTGTTGGTGAGGTGGATCTCTAAAAATTTTCCAGACACCTCAGTTCATGAAATTTGCACCACCAAATTCTGGGACTCACTGGAAGTTAAATCTGTCAACTAAACTGTCGACTAAAAGGGACCCCACAGCTCTCTGCATGCTCCCCATTTTTTGTATTATCCTTGAAACCCCTCACCAGCAAGCAGAGTGTCAACTGCTCTGTTCATCGGTCTCCCTTGACCCAAAGCCCTCCCTGGAACCTTCCCCTTGTGGACCCTTGAAAGTGATCCAAAATGGCGCTGGCCAGACCAATTTGGAGACTAACGCTCCAAGGATCCAAGAAGGAGGGAGTCACAATCGGCTCAAGAATCTAGTTGTTTGCCCACTATCCTGTCTCCTTTGCTTCCCACCTCCACAACCTTCTCTTCCTGTCCAAACCAACCCTCGGAAGCCATGCCCTCAACTATGGGTCATGCCTCCAACATCACACTCCCCAGCTTCACCCTGAGCCACCCCTCCGGAACTCCACCCTGGGTGTCTGCCATTTTGAACCTAGGTTCTTCCTGTTCTATGCCTGACAAAATGGCGGCACCCACGCCCAAACCCCCTGGC
Organism: Trochalopteron elliotii; assembly: GCA_024734555.1. Taxonomy (NCBI): domain Eukaryota; kingdom Metazoa; phylum Chordata; class Aves; order Passeriformes; family Leiothrichidae; genus Trochalopteron; species Trochalopteron elliotii. The sequence goes on along the minus strand of JANPWX010018558.1, from coordinate 196,457 downwards.
AGCAAAACAATCCTTATAAATAAAGTAGAAAAGCACAACTACCCCAATTCTAGTCTAAGTGCTGTTGCTTTGAGTTGCCCTTCTTCCTCTGAAGAGGATTTAAGTTCCCCAGATCCTAACGAGCCACCAGAAGACCCCTTGGACAAGGTCCAGAAAGCTGCAATCAAAAAAGGTGACTGGCAGATGGTGTCAAAATTCACTGCTGCCCCAGTAAGATACTGAAGGCGAGGAAGAAATCCCAGGTATGAGCCTATGATCTATGGGGAAAATAAAGAAGTGTGCAAAGCTGCTAAAGATCATGGAACGTACTCCCCTTATTTTAACAACATGATGAGAGCTACATTCATAGCACATGTACTACTGCCTCATGACATGCAATATGTAATGACTGTGCTGCTATCCCCTGCAGAATACCCCCTGTGGGAGGGGAGGTGGAAAAGACCACTAAATCAGCAAGACTGTTTAACACCTGTAAGGATATCTCCAACTCCAGTGTCCGAATCTGATATAAAAAACGTTTCAAGGATTTCAACTCTTTTAAGCCCTCTTCTTAATTCAATCTTGACTAACAACCTCATTCACTAGAACAGTGCTCAACCACCATGCACTCAGACACCACCTTTGAGAGTGTCACCTCAACTCAGTCTTCGAAAAATCCACCATTAATACAAGAGAAGTCTGCAACTTTACAGCCCCAGCCCAGAATGACTCAACCTGTGTTTCAGTTTTCAGCTCAGTTGGAAGCCGCAGTTACTCCCCAAGAAGAAACAGACATTACTCAGTTAAATACAGTTTTCTTTCTTTATATACCTTTTTGGCATAACGAATCTGTGAAGTTGAAATTTTGATTTTGTGTGTTACAACTGCTTACTGTAGCATTGTCTCATTACTCTAAGTTGCCTAACCTGCAACTGCTAAGGGATGTTTAAAGATGTCAAAAGAAGTACATTTATTTATACTTTTATATGTATACATTTATTCATATTTATTAACCAATATGCTGTTATCAGGGTCCTCACACATAACCCTAGAATGTTCCAGCAGGTGTTTAGCTGACAATTCCTAGGACAAAAAAAAAACTTAGGCTGTCTGTAGACACATTACTATAGGCCTTTGCATATGATACAGCTTTTCCCATGAATACATGGTAGTGCAGACTGTAGAAAGGTTGTATGAGTACTTGAATATATGACTTATGGTATAAAATACTTAGAATATTTTATATATACAAATATGAATACGAATGAATATGAATGAATAACAAATATGGATGAATATGATAAAATACTGAATACTTGATGACCATTAAGTTCTATAGCCTTATTCTGCAAGCATGTTGCAGGTATTATTGGCAAAGCAAATGCACACACATAAAATTACACTTCAGATTCCTCAAAGTACAGGCAAGTTCCACAGAACCGTCGTAACCTGATTTTTTCACAGCAGATCCTTTTAATACTTTAAGAAAATCTGACTTAACCAAAATACAGAGATCTTGTTTATCTGTTCACAAGTAAATTTGATGCTTGTAATTACGCAGTCCACTAAAGACCTGCAGAACTTCTGAAGTATTTCAGCTTTCCCAAGAGATGTCTGCATCTTAAAACAATGTTTTCCTTAATTGTAAATGTCAGAGGAGAAAGAGAAGAATGGACATGGCTTGACCGAAACACATTTTCAAAACCACATGATTCTGGGAACTGTGGAATTCTATGGAACTTAAAGTGCATGTTCAAGAACTTATCAGACATAGACATTTGTGAAAATGGTGTGTAATTCTCCACATATAGAAGCAGCTATCACTGTCTAGAAAAAATTGCCTGACAAAAAGGTGCTCCTCAGGTGAAAAGCAGTAGTCTTCAGAATTAAAACGCACTTCAATGGTGATCAGAACATGAACAAGCTCCTCACTAGACTTCCTCTTTTCCTCTATGATTAAGAAACAGTCTAATGTCATATTTGAGTTACTGTATTTCCAGGCTGCCTGTTTCTCTATTTCACAACATCATGCAGTGTTTATTCATCTGCGTTCCAGCTGACTTGAAAGCTCACCTGTAGCTACTCTGCTTTGTTACAAAGGTAAATTGAACAGGTAGGTGCGTTTAGTTTTCAAGTTTAAATCTGCATTTTCAGGAGGATGGAGCAGATGAAACATTCACAGATGGAAGAATAAACTCCCATACTATTCTCAACTTTGGTAAACCTCATTTTAAAACACCAAAACACCCATTTATTCTTAGGACTAAAGAGTACCAGGTCAAAACAGTAACAAAAAAATCCCATGCTCCAGTAGAACAATGCAATTCTTATTTTAGAAAGAGGTTGGTATTTTGCAATGTAAGAGAATAACAAAAGTTCTGCCACAGTTTGACAAATCACAAAACAGCAACAGAATGTGAAATTTTATTACAACCCATAGTTCAGATATCCTCTAGCTAGTAAAACAATTAGGTCAATGCCCTTTGATTTCAAATGTAAATTAAGTACATGGAAGATCCCACGTTAAAATTTCAATAAATTTCCCTACAGTTACTGTTCTCAGCATCTCTAAAGTGCATATTTCTCCAGTTCTCTTCTCTTTTCCCTGAGTCTAATATACACTACTAATTCTGGACTGTCAATCAGAACTCCACCAAGGTGTCAAAGCACACTGTTTTTTCTATGGATTCAGACATTCAACTGAGTGCACCTACTACAAGCCTTAAATATACTGAGCAATATAAACTGCCTAGAAGACAGCAGTGGAAGGTGTGACAAAGTCTGACTAAACGTGCTTAAGTAACACGTAACTAACAGCCATGTTCCCTAATTTATGGAAGGCAATTTATTTGATAGCAAATAAAATCATTAGCTTAGTTTTCCTATGCCAGTGTCCAGCAAGCCTTCAAGTTCTGTATAAGCAAGTATCTTACAGCAGAGAACAATCAGTATCAGTCCACATTAATTATGCAACACGAGGCTAACACCTGTAGTAAGAAAAAATCCCACCATTCAGCGAGTACTGACATCACAGAAGGTATACCCTACTTCCTTAACACCTACCACCATCCATCTATTTCAGCTGCTACTCCTAAATCCCTCTGCTGTTAGCAAGAAGATTTGAAGGCAGTGAGGGGATTTCCAGTCGTTCAAGATCCAAAGGCCATAATGTTCTTTACATAGACATGTCAGGCTTTGTTATATGCAAAATTGCAAAAGTTTTTTGCATTCTTCACAAGTAGTACATCAAGCTTTCTGAAAGTTCTATATCTGTATTTCATTAACTCTATAATTATAATATATGTAATTGTAATTAACTCTAAGCTCGTAAACAAGGCAAACAATATGTTCTTTCAGTAAACTGAAACCTCCATCAGTTTGAACTGTTTTGAATCATTTAATCTGACTGATCACTCAACACTAAACTAAGCTAGTATTAAAGCGCTACTCAGAAAGACTCACTTTGATTTGTGTAAATGGCCAGCTCTTTACCCTAGGTTTTTCATATGTTCTTTAAGTTTTTTCTGTCCAAATGCTAATAATTTTGAGATTGGCAACTTAAATTCACTGACATGTCTGTCAAGTACACTAAATCTCAACTAATAAATTAAGAGGAACACAATCTCTAAAAAAATTTACAAAAATCCATAAAAAAAGTTACAGCTGAAGAAGCAAGCAGAGCTGGCTAGATCTTAAACCAGTTGCCTCTGTACAGAATAAAAGGAGTACTGGTTTTGGTCTGTACTGCTGGCTTTCCTGTGTGTGCAGTAACTAACTGAACTACTTCCAAAACAACTTATTCAGCTAGGTACGTAAGCAAACATCACAGTTAGACCAAGAACAGAATTTCAAGACCTGGCCTATTTGCACTGAGCAACTGTAATGATATTCAAATTACTCCAGCCACACTTCTTCTAAAGAAACTTTTGGCCTATTTCTAATTTCACAGTCTTATTGAAAATGGGTTAGGAGAGAAAAGTACTGGAAATGAAACTTACCACCCACGGCCTTTTCCTCTCAAGCATCTCTATTAAGTCTACATGGCGCTTGCATTCATGGTATCTTTCAACATCTTGCTTGTACCGTTCAACTCTCTGTTTCATTTTCTCCAGTGAGGTGGTTTTTTCTCTGCACAAGTTCTGTAACACATATTTTTCATGTTTTACAGTATCTAAACAGTTCTCAGAAAGTAAGTCTACATCTCACCTGTACATTAAAGCAGAAATTTAACACTGGAGGAGACATTCTAGTACAGCAGTAACTAGAGGGGAACCATCCAAAAAGACAGGAACAGGAGAACAAAGGATTAAAAGAATGGCCTGTATGCCTAAGGACAGACATTGTTCCCAGAACACCAGTCCTTTTCCTTTTTGTCTGTCTCTTTGTTTTCAAGGAAGTGAGCAACACTAAAGCAAAGGACCATCCTTGGTCATAAGCTAATGATTTATAAAAGACTGTCTAGGAAAGTTGTTCTGGTCAAAAATCCCAGAGAAGCAAGGAATACTTGACAATAGGCATCCCTCCTCTTTGGGGTCCTCCTCTGGGCCATTTGCAGACATCTTCGTACTTACAAGCATGCGCGTGTCAGAGTGAATGAGTTCTGAGAGAAGATGAGCATTATTTGGTAAAATCAACTTACCACAGGCCTTGTAAAAAATACCACTTTCTAATTCTGTAATATGCCAGGGTAAAACTTATTACACTTTTCTTACATTCACTGCTCTTTAAAAAGCGTGTTTACCTCCAGTTCTCTTTCCTTTTCTCTGAAATTTTTCAGTTCACAATGAAACTGGTACATTTCTGGAGAACCAATGGATTTTTCAGTGGCTTCAAGTAACTCGGTCTTACTCAGTTTTGTAAATTCTCCAACTTTGTCCTACAAAATTTTAAAAAGTTATAAAAAATACAGGAAGAGCTGGAACAGTGGAATACAATACTGGATTTATACACTGAAACATACTTCTCATGAACATCACACCTGACGCACAGTTCTATGCCAAATAGCTCTGTCATAGTTAATGACCATCTCATGGAGTAGCAACCAAACCTTCCAGAGCACTTGTCCTCAGGCTGCTGAAGGAACCTTGCAGTACAAATCTTTTGCAGTATAAATACTATGACTAACTCTAAAGTTAAGCCACATAGAAGTCATTATTAAAGCTGGCAACCAAGGCTATTAGGAAGTATTGCTGTTGAAGGTAGAAGAAGAGCTCAAAACTGAGACTGATGGAAGAAGTGTGCTTGCTGTTGATATACTGGGAGAGAACAAATAAACCAGAAGTATCAACCCTGTAATACTGACTGAACTGACATTTACGCACTAAAGAGAAAAAGTTCTTTTAAATGCAAAGTTATGTTACCAGAGTATGCTGGAAGTTCTGAACAAATACTGTATGTAAGTGAAAATGAAATCTCAACATCTGGCATATTTTTGTTTCTGTAGTATTAGCTTTCTAAACTTTAATACTCTTCTGCATGTCATCTTGAATTCAAAAACAACCCCATGGCTAGGCTTTGATAAGATCTCCTTTTACTACTACTCCTGATGATCCAAATGAACTGGGAAAGAACCTGTCACAACTTTAAGTTGCAGTGTGAGGCAACTTAGCTAGCTGCACAGGAATCCTGACTTGCTCAAACACGCATTCAAATATGGAAACTGCCAGCAGTATTCTTTTATTTTCTCTCTCCTTTAAGACTTATTTTCCTTTAGGACGATTTTACTCTTATATAATTCAATTGTATACATCTTTAAGCTCTATGCTCAACGAACTGCTGACATTACCAGAAAGGCTCTATGAGCAAGTGCTGCTACTTTGAACACCAAGGCAGATAACGCTAGCATCTTTCCTTTCAGAGTCAACAGGTATAAAACTGTCCAATTAGTGAGCTTTAAAGGTCACACAGCTCTTCTTTTCTTTCACCATCACACCAGCATGGCTTTCTCATTCCTCTTGTTCTTTGTGCTGTTCCATTGAACTAGTTGAAGTGCTGCTAAAGCTAACCAGCAACAAAATCCTCTCCAAGCACAGTACTCCATTTGCACCCACTGTCTTTCAAAATTAATTCATACCTGAGGAAGAAACTGGCACAAATTGTCCACCTGGATGTTCAAGGCTGCAATCTGCTCTTCTACTGTTTTCAGGGTTGCTGGTTTTCTGTTGATAAACCACACTGATGCATTGCTCACCACGTAAATCTCACGTGTGATGATAATATTGTCTGGTGAATTAAACCTGATTAATAGAAAGAAGTGTTTACAGAACACCTGAAAAGTGTTACACTTTCAAAGGTTACCAAGTGTCAGAGTATTGTTAGAATTTATAGACAGCTAAATATTTTAGCTATTTATAAAATACAGATAGCTAAATATAGATAGCTAAATTAACTAGACAGTAGGATCAGAGTCTCATTTTCATGATTCAGAAAACATCCAGTACTCCAACGATGATTTAAACTCACATGGGAAACATCAAGAATATCTGTAAATCCTAACTCAGAAGTTACTTATATAAATGAGATGCTCATGCTGAATGTATGAAACACAAGTTGTTACAACTGTGAACAGTTTCTCTGAAAGAAACTATTCACAAACAAAGAAACTATTTCTATAAAAGAAACTCAATTTTTGTGAGATTTAATAAGTTTTAAAATTGGTGTGATGGAGGTGCAGTACATCTTTAAGTATTAGTGTACAAAACGACATCAGTAAGCTGTGTATATATATTCCATTTGACAAAAAAATAGCATACAGCACAAAAAATACTAATTTATTTCCATTTTCTGCTCTTAAAAACCACTAAAGAGACATCAGTTTTCATTTAGTTTTCTAGCTCGGTATCTATTTTCAAAAAATTAGTCTGGTTATGAGACTTCCTTCAGAAGACCTACAAACCCATGCTCCTTTCTTTCATTAAATTAGCATCCTTTTACTATCATAACTTGGGTTTAGCTATATTCCAAGGGCCAAATTCAACAAAGGCGTGCCTACAGAACTTCAATTTTTAGTCCTTGTCTGCAAAAGCAATCTTTTGCATCACTGGTCTCCCATTCTAGATGTCGTATTTAAATATTTTCTACCAATCAGACAACTCAACCTCACTGCAGCCACGACATGCCAGGTCTAATGAGCCATGAAATGCTAAGTCTGCACACACTGTAAGAGTCTTTTCAGACTTCCCAGTAACATCGGAATACATTTATGTTAAAACAACCTCGCCATACAGCTGACCTCCTGAACATATTGCCTGGCCAATCTCTAAAGAAGGTCTTATTTGACCACTCTCACAATAATAAAAATGGACAGGACTTTTTCCAAGGCCTCTGCTGTGATATTTTTTTTCCTCAATAAAATTTTCTTTGTAGAGAAACTGATCAGGGTGGCCAATCATCATACAAATTAACACAGGCTATGAATCAGCTGACTATCTCTATTTTCTGTTTCATTCAGGCAAACAGACCTGGTTAAGGCTTATTAAAATCACCTACGTCATAGTATCCACAAAAAAAGCAGCACATAATATTGCCCTATGCAGAAGCTATTTACAGTCCAAATGATTTCTAGTTGCTCTGCTTCGCAACTTACCTACAAGACTGCATTACATGGAATTAGTCAGACTGGAGTTCTTTTACTTCTTTTCTATCAGTATGTGATTCGGTGAGAATGCAGGCAGGGTTCTCTTATTCGCAGTATTAGTATAAGAAAGTGAAGGTAGAGCAATCTGTTTTAAAACTTAGACTTCTGTCTTCTTTTTTTCAATAGGAAGAATTCCAACCACCACGTAGTGATGGCAGTACTGACTGAATTTAAGTTATCTGAATCTTAAATGTAATCAAAAGCTAAACACGCCATATAGAACTATCTTTATCTATGCCTTCTTTGTACATCACGACAAGGTGAAGTGCTTCGGAAAGAGAGATCAAGAGCAGCCACCACTACTCATTCCTTGTGTGATAATTATTTAAATTTTATGTTCTGAAGTCTGGGAGAATTAAAAAAGGACAAATTAAAGCACCACCTTAAAGACAGACCTCTGAACACTAGATTTTTTTTCTCACAACTTTGTGAATGACTGTGTGGGGAAATGATTCAATTAAAAGTGCATGAGAAAATAGTTTTACTACTTACAGTTCAATTTCCACTACGCCTTTCATGCACCCCTGCTTCACAAAGAGACCGATCTACAAAATTAATTTACAAGTTGTTACTGCAAAATAAAATGTATTATCTTATGAAAATACACATTTGTATAATGGTGCTGCTGTAACAGCATATTTTATTGAAAACTTACAATTAAAAGCAAAATTAAGCACTAACTAAAAATAAAGGAAGACACTACTATCCTCCACCAGCAGCATTAGAACCTCCTCCCCAAATTAACCATTTCTGATCAACTTCAGCCTCCAAAACTGAACAAATTATAATCAGCAGATCCACAGACAGGAAGAACTTCTCATGAATTCGGGGAACAAAGACAACTGAAAACACACTTCCAAATAGCTATACTAGAACTGCCCATTCTAATAGTATGAAAATAAATCACAAAAGTAAAGAGAAATACCAACACACAGTACTGACATAGTCAATTCCCATATTCACATTTGCTTATGACTGAGAAGCTGTAAGACAACACGTGCAATCATTTAGGCACCCAGATTCATTCCTCCAAATCTACTCAGAGAAATTGCATCCAATGAGAATATCCAAGAAAACAAGTGCAAAAATTTTAAAATTTTAAAATACAAAAACTTCCTACTACAGTGTCAATGCATTATATCTTATAATGTAAGTAAAAAGTGAAAATAAGAGTACAGCAATCCAAATTCCAATTAAATCAAAGATCATTAGTGCCTCCATGCTTTCAGCTGAATTTTCAAGACACATTAGGAATACATTGTCTCTACAACTACTATGTATTTTGGAATTTATTTTAGACTTTGTCCATTTCTCCTTTAGTTGGTACTTCTTATCAAATGTTTAGGCCATTAAGAGGCCTTTTTCTAGCCCACTGTGGATACTTAGCCATCTTCAAATAAAACCTCTAGTCCACTCAGGTTGCACTACAATTTAGGTGTTTGAATTTCATAATCTATACAAGACAGCAAAAAGTTAATTAAGACAACCCCACTTTGTCTCTGGACCAGGTTATCTTCAACTCAGACACCTTACTTTTTACAAAAGCAAAGCAAATCCCGGAAGACAGTCTTTCCCCCTATCCTCTGCTGGACAGCGCTCTGAATGAAATTCAGATTAATTATGAAAATCACAAAAGCTCATAATTACCTTATCAGCTCGCCCTAGGAAAGAAGGTTTTCCAGCCAGTCCCAGGCAGATGGCGCAAACAACGCTTGACTTGCCGGTGCCATTAGCACCAAGAACCACGTTCAGGTTGGGCCCTGGATGCACTTCACAGACAGTGTATGTTCTGGAAAACACAGCAAGTTTTTGAATTTTAAAACACTTTATTACTTCTAAAAAAAGAGAAACTTGCTTAGAAACATCTCGTGATTTTATTAAACAGATGTTTAATAAAACAGATAATTACCTCATCTAGATGCAATCCTGGAATACCATTTTGTAAGCATGCCTCAAGAGTGAAAACTAGCATTTCAGTGAAACACAGTGAAATACATTCCTACCAGCCAGAGTAATCACTAAAACTTTCTTTAGGATCAGTGACTATGAGAAATGAAATCCAGCAATATGATAACTTTTTAACTGAACTTGCTAGGGTATCATTTTATTTTATGCATCAAGAAGAAGACAGAAAACTGATCATGCAGCAGCTTTCTTGAGTTACCATATCAGCCCATTTCTAGCGTTTTTTTCTAACTGCATTAGACATCTTTCATCATGTGCATCCAGCATGCTTACTGCAATAGTAACTACGGGAAGAGACCAAACCCACCCATAAAAACTCGTAACAAGTTGACACCCTAAGTTTATAAAAAATCATACGATGTTTTATTCCTACACTGTGCCAAACACTACCACTAAAGGAAGAGTACAAAGCAGTTAATGGCAACACAATACTATAAACCATGTCCTTGTGGATGAGAAGGTATCTGAACCCTTAATGAGGATTTAAAATGCTGTCTCTGAAGATTCAATTAACATCTAATACGTGACTCATGCACTACACTGCTGAAGGTTTTGAAGGTTGGCACGGAGCTGTAAGCTGTATAAATGGCCTGACAACTTCCGCTGGTCACCACAATACGTCCAAAAACATTGCTATTCGCAGTACACAGCAGCTGGAAAAAACACGTGCAAAGACCACAAACACTTCACCCTAATCGGTCTCAAGGCCTATCTCCACCGCCCTATGAGCACCTTCTGCACTCCCCCCTGCTCCGCAGCTCGGCAGGCAACTGCCTGAGAGACAAAGAGCGTGCAGAGGCTGCACGGCCGACAGGAGCCATCGCCTCCGGGGAAGGCCGGCCGGCACGGGGGAACGCGCCCGTAGGGAAGTGACACCGCGCGGACAATCCCTGGGACTCGTAACGCACACAGCAGTGTCTCCCAGCTCTCCACTCCGAGCAAGAATACCACCTTACAGGGAACACCGCTTCCCTCACTCGCTCCTCCAGCCCCCGCAACCCCCGGGACACGCGCGACCCCGCTCCGCTGCTTCGGCCACTCTACGACGGGGCGGAAGGGGCAGGCCGCGGCCGCTCAAGGGAGGAGAAGCGCCCCCCGCTTACTCACAAAAAGTTCTTCATGAAGATCCTGACGATGGAGCCCAGAACGAAGCGGGACGTGGACTCGCCATGCTTCCCAGCCTTCCCCACAGCTTTCCCCTTTTCCCGCGCCGCCGCCATCTTCCCCCTTCCCCAGCCCACCGCTCCCTCCCCCTTGCGACAGGCACCGTGCCGCGCGCTCGTGGCCCGAGGGGCGGGACTGAGCCTCCCTGAAGCTTCTCATTGGCGTGGAGAGCGCGGCGCTGGCGCCCATTGGCTGGCGGGGCGAGGCGGGGCGGGGCGGGGCGTTGCGGCCGTTGTTGGTGATGCGGCCGCGGCCGCCAGCGCCTTGCGTGGGTCGCGTTGCGTGCGTTCCATTCCGGTCCGTGCGGTCCGCTGCTGCGTGCGTTCCATTCACCGCTACAGTTCCTGCGTAGGTCTACGACAGTATGAGCAGTTGCGCGCGTTTAGCTTGGAGAAGACTGAGAGGGAGTCTCATTAATGTATACAATGATCTCAAAGGCCGTTGCCAAGAGAGTGGTGCTAGACTGTTTTCAGTGGTGCCCTGCGACAGGACGAGTAGCAATGGTCATAAACTAAAACTCAGGAGGTTCTTCCTCGACAAGAGAGGAATTTCTTTACACTGAGGGTGGCAGACCAGTGTAACAGCCTTCCCCTGGAGGTTGTGGAGTCTCGTTATCTGGAGGCATTCAGACTCCATCTAGACAGGTTCCTGTGTCACTTGTTGTAGGTGACCCTGCCTTGGCAGAGCGGGTTAGAATAGATCATCTCCAGAGCTTCCTTCTAACACTTAAAATTACGGGATTCCATGATTCACTCTTAATTGTTCAGATAAATAACACTACCTGTGAGACAACAGGAGCTGGTTTGGCAGCAAGTTCCCGGGTGTTCCTGGTAAGCTCAAGGGTGAGCCCCAGGAGCCACGAATCAAGGCTTGAGGCCTGAGGAGAATTCCTGAGTGGCCCAGACTGAGGAGTGTGGCAGGGGAATGTACCACAACAGACAACTCATCTTTTCTTTGAGGTGAGATGACAGTCAGATTTTCTCTTTTTCAAAACGTGAGAGGTAGAACAGGTCTCAGTGCATCTGTTGTGTTGCAGAAGTGTGCTCTGTCCAGCCTTTGTCCTTACACCGCCGTTCCTTCAGAGCAGTGGGTCTCCTGAGTGAGGGCAGTCACACTGGCAAGCTCTGCTCACATACACGTGGCTAAAATGCTAGGTCTTTTAGTGTTTGACTTGAGCTGTTTTTGTGAATTTTCACAATTGTAAAATTAAGTTTATATTAGTTTTATTTTGGTGTGACACCATAGTCAGAATACCATTTCATTTACTTTATAAAGACAGAATAACAGTGACATTGTATAACAGTTTTTATTCTGAATTTCTATTCTAGTTTTTATTCTGGATTTCTATTGGTGTCAATGAGATCTGAATTTGCCCCTCTTTTGGAAATTAAAAAGGATAATGATAAAATGAAAACTAATGGAACAATGTTTACAGAATAAAAATCATATTAAACATGAGGACAGTATTAGAAGGACAATAAAAGAGCTTTCTACTGATCTCAGGATGCGGTGAGTTCCAGTCCAGCACAAAGCTACATTTACAGCAATCAAATGTAAGCCCATTACCGCTTGGGGCATTATAGCTTGAAAAGATATATTTTCAAGGTTTCTTTTTCATTTCAATTTCACAGATTGTGATACAACTCGGTTCAAAGCAATTACTTTTAAGTTCTTCACTACCCTTTGAAGAATTTTTCAGACATTAAACAGGCCTGGTATGGCAAGTCTTAAAACTGTTCTTTGCTCCATTGGTCCTGGTACAGCTACTGCAGCAGTGAAGAAAATAAAAAGTAGTAAATAAATATGGATCCAGGACAGAAATTAATTGCATGAAGAGTTTCCCATTTGGACAGAGCTGATAGAATATTTTTTTATCTCACCATAGAACTGAAGTTTGCCAGTGGAGAGATCTTAATGCACCATACCCAGTTTTCAAATGTTTTGTAACCACTCTTTCACTAGTCTGATTTTCCTATTCTATAAACTGATATTCATCTGACACTGAGGTAAATGAAAGCCAGCTTTCAAATTTTCCCTCTGTAATTTAATTCCTGCAGTAAAAATTATTGGAAAGGTGATATTCCCTACTTAAGGAAGAACTTAGGGTTTTTTTGGTTTGGTTTCTTTTTGAGGGGTCTTTTTTTTCCCCCTTTTTTTGGCCTTTTTTTTCCTCCTGCCTCACCCCTCAATCAGGACAATGCCTCAGACCTTGTGGATAAATACTTCCTTCAGTAATGTTGATAAAATCATTGTAGCAGTGAGGTCTCTAGAAATCACTCAGTGGAAAGCAGGTTATATAATCCTTCACTTAGGTTTTTATTCTATCAGCCTAAATCTGATTAGTTTGATGGAGTGAGGCAGAATTGCATAAATCTTTAGAGTTAGGAGCCTAACAGTTGTACTTCATGCTTCATTTCATTTACATACAGAGAACCACCAATTTTAACCTCTTAATCTTAACTTGTTTTCTGCTTAGATAATTTGAGCTGAATATTGATACCAAGGCATGCACTTTACAGGACAACTGTAAATCTGTATTGATTGATAGGAGACAGTCCATTATTTCTTTTTGCTTTCATCTTCTAATAATAGCAGGAGTGATGTGTTCATAAGCAGCTGACTAGGGAGAGACTGTAGGTATCTAGGATGGGCAGATATCAATTCCTTTTGGCTCTTTGTCAATCTCTAGGAAACCAAAACCAGCTTCAATCTGCATTGGTTAAATAAATACACGAGTATTGAATATATTGCATTGAACAATCTCTTCAATTGTTTCTGTCACCAAAATGAAAGTTTACGAAAGATGCAAGGGCCTAGATCATCCCAGGTGTTGTTGATCCTTATAGCTGTTAGGAAAAGCATATTTTTCGTTCTGAACAGAGCAGGATATGGTGGCTGTAAGAATAATTTCTACCACTCAGTACATAGCTTCTTGCAGCAGTTCAGATTATTTTTTATTAGCTTTCTTAGGTGATGTGACCCACATATTTCATTCTCTTTATGTTCAAAATAATAAATTCAAGCTACTTTATTAGGTTCAGTTATTTCTCCTTACACTGATTAGTATGAAATTGTTGGTGGTTAGGTTTCTTTCCTTTTGTTCCTTTTTGCTTATAGAATTTTTTCCCACAAGTTGCTAGGAAAACAATAACAACTGGGTACTCAAGAAAAACAAAATAGGTGGCCAAGCTTAGGGGAGGAGAGTGTTCGGTTGCACTTCTCTTATCTGGGAGTTTCTCTCCGAGGGACAGAGGTACTGCGAGAGTTGGGCTGATAAAAGGCAGGGCTGGGGCAGCTGTAGCTCTCTCTCTCTCCCTCAGCTTTGGAAGAGGACAGTCGGAACTGCTGCTGGGGGAAGGGAATTCGCTGCTGCCTCCAGAGCCCAGCCCAGAGCTGCTTCTAGTGCTGTGGGGTGAGCCTCTGCTTGTGAGAACAGCCACTAAACTGGGATCTCATTAACACCCAGCTCACTAAAAGAGAGGCCTATCCCCATCTGCTCGGTGCCCGGGATCCTGAGCTCACCTCTCCCTGCCCTGCTGGGAGCCGGGTCACCGCTGCCCCGCCCCCGCTGCGTCTTCGGCGCTGCTCCGAGTTTTTCGCTGCACTGTAGCCCCCCGCCCCTTGCCTGCCAAGACGTCCTGCCAGCCCAGCCTGCTGCTTCTGAGAGCTCGCGGCCGGGGCACTGGGATCAGCCGATCCAGGCTGCCCCGGGCGTTTGTGAAGCAAGGCCTCTCCTCCATGCCTTCCCGTCTCGGCCCAGCCGCCATTACCGCGCGCTCCCCGAGCCCGCGCCACAGCGCCCCCTGCAGCCGCGGGGGAATCACCGCACCCGCCCTGCCCGCCGGGAGCCACCGGCGCCCCTGCTGGCCGTGACCGGAACTGCACCGAAGGGGTCACAGGGCTCCTGGTGCTGTTTGCTGTAAATGCCAGAGTTGTTGTTGTTTGTTTGCCTTGTTACACACGCCAGTAGAGAACTGTTATTCCTATTCTCATCTCTTTGCCTGAGAGCCCCTTAATTTCAGAATACTAATAATTTGGAGGGAAGAGGTCTACATTTTCCATTCCAAGGGAGGCTCCTGCCTTCTTTAGCAGACACCTGTCTTTCAAACCAAGACAGAAGTCTAAAGCAGAGCAATAGGATGATACTCAAGGTTACATTTTATTAGGAAGTTATAGTAATTTCCAAAAAAAACCCTTACACACAAATACATAAAATCTTAAAAAATAACAAGATGTGTGAATTCGGTTTCGTATTAATATAAATGCAAGACATCTGTGGTTGGGCAAAGTGTAAGTGCATTCTCTGTGAGTGTACAAACTTATTTAATAAAAAAAACAAACAACAAGACTCTCATCCCAGAAAACATAAGCCTTTAAAGTTTTTCATATAATTGCACAGGCCAGCATCTTATGCTGAATTATACTGAACACTAGAAGTGAGTTTGTTATTGACAAATATATTTGTTGTAGTAAAATAATACACTATCACAAAAAATTGCCAGCAGAGTATTAAGTTTCCCAGAGAGATTTGTCATTGTGAATAATTGCACTTAACCTGTTGGATAATACTAGTAGCTAACAATGTTTTCTTTGTTATTTCAAAACATTTATAATTTTCTTAACAAAAATCCATTCTATCCCCAACAGAAAACATTCACTGAATGCAGATTTAAGATAACACAATATTGGACTTCAATTGTGCAACTTGAATTTCCTCTTTTTACCTACATACCAGAAACATTAAAAAAAATTAAAAATTAGCGATCTGTGCAAAATGGGAAGCCTTTATGTAATAACTGATACCTCAAAAGAGGAAATAATATCAAAAAATTATGGTCTAAGAAGCCCTGAGTCAATATTTTCATTTATAAGTCGAGGAACATGAGTGCTCCGAGTTCTTCCTATGTATTGGTATGTATTCAAACCAGTCCAGTATTTACTTAAAACATATTTTAAAATAGGCAGTTCGTGCAGTTTCTCACATACAATTCTTCACTGTGCTTAATTCCTTTCAGCAGACTGTATTTAATACTCAATTTCATTTAAGCTGTCAGGATAGCCTGATGAGAATTGAATTTCTTCCACTTCTGGAATACAAAGAATGAAGAAATACTGTAATTATTTTTATTTTTGTCATACATAAGAATACTTACAGCAGACTTTAATTAGAATACTGGATTTAAATGGGGCTGTTGTGTGGTTTTTAAAAAGTGTACAGCCACTTTACTAGTTGAGATTCTGAGGATGATCTCACATCCTGTTAGAGAATAAAAGTTCTGCATTTACCCAGCAACCTGATATTAAATTCAAATGGGGGCTCAAGGGAAGTATCACCCACCCACAAACAAGCACTGTAAATTTCAGGTGTCTCTTAAAAAGTATGTTGAAACTTACCCAAACAAGGTCCTGCCTGAAACAGTATATCATCAATAGCAGTGTCACTTCTTATTGACACACCACGGATTGCCTCAAAAATAATCTGTAAAGTAAGACACAAATTTTCATGAATACAAATGGTGGAAGGACTGAACAAAATAACAGCCATGCAACCTATTCAAGGGATACATACCCTTTACCCCCTCCCCTGCTCTCCCTTCTCCTCTTCTCCTTTCCTCTCCCTTTTGTTTTCCCCTTTCCTTAGACAGACCTCTGGCTTTGCATCATCCCTTCTCCCTGGTGGCCCCCTAGAAAGACCACCCTACAAGAAGCTGCCATTTCATCACAGCTCAGTGGCTGTGTCAGATCTAGACAGGGCTACAGACAGCTGAAGGAAAAGAAACTGCAGAAGTGATCTTGAAAAAGCCCTACCACTACTGACAAAAATGATGGGATTTAAATTTAAATACATTAAAATAGCATTTAAATACTCAAAAAAAATTGAATTAATAACTATTTTCCTACTTGCAACCTATTCACATCTTTAATAAATCTCTCCCTAACTTCATTTGTAAAAAAAATTACATTATTTCATGTTCTTCATGTGCCCATTCAATGCCATCTATGTTTTAATATTTTAGTTTATTTTTTTTAACAATACAAAACTTGGATTCTAGTACATAGTTCACTTCAGTATTCCAATTTGACTGCTTCTTGCTTGTTTTTCTTACCTGATAGTTTGCATCACTTTCATATTCTATCAGTCCCCTTAGCCATGAGATGCTTTGTTCCCCTGTCCTCCTCCACAAAGGTATCTCTTCATCATCCCCTTCCTTTTTTAGATAAACACTTAATAATCCAGTCCCAGATCCATACATATGATAGAAAAATGTCAGGCACTGTTTTCCAGATGTTCCTCTTAGTGATCTTGAAACTAGGTATGCTCTCTGTCCATAGACCATATTAGATGCCTCTATATACATGTAGTATCCTTAAAAAGATACGCAAGTAAATATTAGCAAAGTAGGATACATTATGTTGGAATGTTCATTTTGCTCAATATGCTCATTATATTAAAAGACCCCCATGACTGAAACTATTTTGATAAAATCATAGACTTCTGCATTCCTAAACTGTAGTATTTGAGATACTGTAATATTTGTGTACTGTAATAATGATGGGTTTGAATTCATAAAGCCAAGAGATGGTCTAGTTTTTCTAACAAGTTTATAGTATGATTCAGTCTTTAGAGAAAAAGGCAAGTTATTTAATATATGCTGCATATGCTGCAATATGAGCTCTAGGTTTTGATTTTTAACTGAAGGAACTTTTGCGCATAGTGAACAACAAAGTCTTTGAAATGGACTGCACTAGGTTTGGTACAAACCAACTTCAGAATTCTCCAACACACTGTATGAATTATGGACCTACAGCTGAAGATAATCTTTATTTTCACCCTCTCTCTTGACTGCTGCTTGCCACAAAACTACAACCTGGCTTAGAGGGGATGTCTTCACTAGGGGTTTGTGCAGAAAATAGGACTCTTGAGTATCACAAGAGACTCTCAAGCATCCCCTGGCTGCTGTTGCTGCTCTTAGCATTCTGCCTTTCTCACTGGTCCTTGGGAATTCCCTCTACCTCTGAAGGCAGTATCACCCCCAGGACTTGTGATGACATACAGGCAGGCAACACCACAAAAAGGGAGCATTGGCTCTACGTGAAGAGTTCCTGCATCATCTGAGTTCACTGTCTGCTGTGGAGCATATATCTCAAAACAGAGCAGTTGCTTTATGCAGCAAGATTGGATGTGGGGATGCTCTTCAGTCTTCTGACACACCTCAGTTTGCTCCAGCTGGTGATAACTAAGTGATGGAATGAGGGGCGTGAATTTGCCTTCCACCAATTAATGGCCTGAACCCTTAAAACTCAGTTATATCTGTTGAAATACATAGCCACAGGAAGGAATACAAAGGACAAATATACTATAACTGCTCTTACACCAGGAATTCCACTCTGACAGAGATTGATTCATTGGAACTCAGAGACAGCTGCCTGTACATCTGAGAGTACACTTTAGGCTATGGTTGGTGGTGGTGCAGTTTTCTGTGCACTCATGCTAATCGGGGTTCCACCTGCCTAAATACTTGAACTTACACTAGTGAGCTTGTGGAGCACATTTTCAAGATAAAGGGCTTGTGGGATCTCTTTTATTCTTCATGTTTTCTTTTAAGTTTGAACCCAAAGGTGTTCATGCAGAAGAATCCAAATCACTTGCACAGCTTGCTGCTAAGAGATGAACTAAGGAATAATCATTGTCACAGACCAGGCTTAAAAAGCTCTCAGTTCTAAAGTCAAGCTATCAGCCTCACTGCTCAGACTGCTTAATGATCCACGTAAACTGAAAATAGGTCTAAAGTCAGTTTCAGGGAATATTCACATAAACTGGGAGTTTGGAAGGAGCTTTTTCTGTGGGGTCTGGCCAGTCATCCTCTTCTTTAATCTGTCAAGGAAAGGGCTGCTGTGGGACATGACAACCAAATTATACACATGGCCATCAGATAATTCAGATTATATGTCATATTCTCAAAATCACTCATGAGTCCCTGCATAATGTGCTTACTTCATTGGATTAATAACTTTTCTGATTAGAAGAGTAAAAACTCTATCCTCTGGATTATAATTTAAAATATTTAATTAATATTTTTTATTAACTGTCAGTCTCTGTTCCGAAAGGTCAATGTGGAACTTAACTTACCTACCCCAGTAGTGTGGTCTCCTCTTGGTCCAGTGTAAGAAGTGGGAGTTGGACCCCTCTTCCTGTGCCAGCTCCCACGACCTCTCTTCTTCTGGGTAAACACACATTCATCTTTTTCAAAAGTGCATTCTCCAGGACTGGGCAGCAGCAAATCTGTAAGGTGAGGAGTTTAAAACTTCGAATGCATTAGACGGGTATATGGAGAGATTACACAAGTAATATATTGCATTTCCTCACCTGCTGACATCAATTACAGCTATGCCTACAATAGTCACAAGCTTATACAAGCTACCTTCAAAGTGTCAGATAAAAAATTTAATTTTCTTCACATCTTTGGGAAAATCTGTGCCCCAGTCCAGCTCGATGACTAGGAATTACTAGTCCTAGGATTCTTTAAAACAGTTTATTAGTCTTCACAACAGTGTTTTGGACTAGATGATCTTAGGAGGTCTTTTGGTTTTAATCGCTGGATTCAATGATTTTAGAGGTCTTTTCTAACCTTAGCAATTCCATGATTCTATATCAGGCTCTGTTACAGAATTATCAGTGTATTTTCTTCACTGTTTTGGCACCCCAAGCAGGTTAATAAGTCCCAGCATGTATAGCATGCATAATAAATGAACCTTGTCAAAGACTGGAGTTTCTGGGAACTGAAATCAATGCCACATTTAGCTCTCCTCTGTTCCTTTGGCACCAGATTCTACTGCAGCCTACAACAGACCACAGAGCTGCAATTACTAGAGTATTTTCATTATTTCAATTCTCTCAGATCATACAAAAGGTGATATAATTCAGGTGCATGCCAGGAAGCTTTTGTCAGGTAATCTGAATTTGTCACTCAGCATTAGACATTTTGAGCTGCCTCATCTTTTTGAAGAGGAGGAAGCCTTGATACCTCTGGGCCATTTTTCAGCCATTTTTTTTTGCTGCCATCAGAGACAAGCCATGACATGACTATACACCCAGATACCAGTTCTGCATCTTTGGTTCATTTTCCAATTACAAATTACAGCAAGGCAAGACAACTGCTAGAAATAGTTTAGAAAAATGGTATATTGATTTGTACATTTTACTTCTCTCTGTTTTATATGTCTGAATGCATGAAATCCAATCAAAAGAGGTCATTTAAAAGCTATTAGGACCATTGCAAAGGCATGGCTTTATTCCAGAGAAGAACAGGATTGTAGATTGTGCCTGCCTCATGAGAATATTTTTTTAAAATCAGGATACAATCGTTGCATTGTCAAACCTCACAAAACCACAGAAGAGGGAGTTTGGGGAGTTCAGAGAGGTTAGCCTGTGCATTTCAGAGGGTAAAGTTGTGCTGAAAACCATTCAGTTCCTCCCACTACAAGAGGGAGTCTTAGACTGCTCTTCTCTGTCTTCATCAAACAACTGCAGCTCAGGTAAAGCTGTGTCTTGGCTTTGCACAACTGTACTTCTCACCTAAAAAAAAAAAAACGCTGTGTTTTGAAAAATACTGCTTTGGGGTCCATTCCTGGCTTCTTAAAGACCATTTGAAAACTACTTTTCACTCAGGTGAACTATGCGTTTATTTTGTGCCCTCAAAGGACCATTCACCTACATACAACTGATCTGAAGTCACTGAAATTTTTTAGGAGTTAGCTAGTGAGCAAAAACTGCTAGTTCACATGTAGCAAACATTGCTGGATGTTTGCTACTTCAGAAAAGCAGATTTATGCAACTCTTATTGGAAAAAAGAAAAGACAAGAAACCACAACAGGATGACGGCAGCTGTAGGATAGGCATGGAAAACGAAGATGTATGATGAACTCTTACTCAAAAGGATAGCAGCTATTGGATGACAAATACACATGGTCTTACCAGCAGCCTGGCAGCTTCCCAGGCTTAATGATACATCATCCAGTGCCACAAGTCCACAGTCCCAGAAGCTTTTACACCAGCTCACAAAGACAACCTGCAATTCAGGAAGGAAGCTTCAGGTGCAAAATCTGGCACTGTTAAGAGTCTGAAATATTAGTGTTTTTTTCCAAATGTACAAATAATTTTGAAATCTAGAGAACAGGAATAATGGATCCACTTTGTCTTGGCACATTCTGCCAGTGACTGAAATGTCTATTCCAGTGGGGACTAAATGTATGTTTTCAATCAACAGAAAATATTTTCTCACTTTTGTAGGCAAACTATGTATATATGTGTGCAATTCTCATTTTACTAGAGTATTTTTTTTTTCTGTGAGAAGACATGACTCACTGAGGCTGTTGTGGTTTTCTCTTGCCCAACACTCAACATGAACAGCTCAAATATCCTCAGCTATCTTTATCCCTAAACCCAGGAGGTTTTATCCATGGAAAAATAAATTTGAAAGAGTAATGCAGAGTGATGGGCAAGAGTGGATGTGGCAAAAAGCAAAGGATAATAGAGATGAACTGAAACTACTGCACAAAATGGGACTATTCATAAATTATTCAGTGCCATGATATCATAGGGCAGGAGACTTGAAATACTATGCATAATTCACAGTGTTCATCTGAGTTTGTGAAGATCAATAAAAACAACAAAGATCATTGATTTGAGTAAACATTAATTCTGCCATGGAAAATACATGTGACTCATGAGGTAATACAATAAAATGTAAAGAAACTGGAAGACTCTCAGTTGCCCTTCAGCCAAGGTTGACTGAAGAGATCTGTTTGAATTAGAGAAGACACATTAGGATTTATTTTGTAAAAACACTGCTGGTGGTTTTCTTGGCCGAACTACTCCAAACTATCTGTCTCACCACTCAGGTTATGACCATAATTTGGGAGGAGCTTTTCAAAACAATTCCTTTGTGTTGAGGTCTGTGCTAGAGATTGCAGACAGATTAGTGTCACTTCTAACCATTTGATCTTCTGGACAACACCTCAGTTACATATTTGAGGTTAAATGCTGACTGACAAGTTTCATGTGGATACAAAAAGTCTTTTAAAAGTTGTTAAGAGCATTATTTAACATGTTCTTTTCTAGTAGGCTTGGTAACACCTTTAATATGGTAACTACATGGTATTTTGCCAGTTTGTTTTGCTATGTAGTATTTATTAAGTCATCTGCTCATAAAACAGCCTGGAACATAACTACACCAAAAATTTTGAAGTATGTATGCATTATGCTGCCCAGGGTGGAGCAATTTTTGAAACTCTTCCATTCAGTGCTACCTATCCTGGTTATTATTGATTATCTGTCTTGTAAACTGCCACTGGTGCAGAGTTAAGGAGTGCCCCTGCACAGAAAGCAAAACTGCTCAGCGTATGGGTGGCCTAAACCCCACATCTTTTTTTTTTTCTTTCTTCCCACTGTAGAACTCTGCCTTAGTTTCAAGGTTTAACAGGACGAAAATTGTTTCATACTTTGTAAGTTCATTGTCATGACAGAGAGGCAATCCTTTAAAAATGGTAGCATCTCTTGGAAAAAAGCATAAAATATGTAAAATAAGATACTGACATTGGGTGAGCATCATTTGCCAGAATTTTATTAAATGCATTCTGGTAAACATTTGTAATGAACTAAAAACATGTTGTAGCCCTAAATCCATGAATAATCAGAAAACCACACATGTAAGGGTAAAGTCAGTTCTCATTTGTGAAACAGCATTTGCACACTGTGGAGTCATGTTTTAAGTGATGCTTCAGTATTGACATCATTGGGAGCAGGATTAAGTTCTTTATTCTTAGATTGCAGTAATTTGTTCCATACAAGGTATGTTACTACCCATTGGATTCTGTAGAAAGCCCTTCATTTCAAAAGCATCACAACAATAACTGTGGTCTCTCAAAGGCCAGTGAACCAGTAATCTTTTTACAACCAAAGGATTGATCTGATTCAGTGACAATTGTAAACTTGTTCAGCTTTTCCATCTGTGACTTAAGCGTCACTATTTTTCCACTTGATTTTTGTGGTTTTGAGGGACACACTGCCGTAAGAAGACTTTGTAATTTCACAGGGATTAAATTACAAAATCTTCTACTTGGGAGTGCAGAGTTTTCAGTATTGGCTATAGCAAATATACTAAAATTGTTATAGTCCCCTCAATTTATTTTGTTGATGCATTCTTGATTTAGTTTTAGGCAATGTACTAGAACATTTTTATTCACAGGTCAAATTTATTAATTCTTCTGTTTTAAATATCCTTTTCTGTCATAAAGCAAAAATTTGAGTATTTGAACTTTACCTACCAAAATTGTATCAACTTGGATTTACTCAACTACTCATTTTCACACTGAGTCAGATCTCTGAATCCTTCCTACAGTCTCAATAGAACTAATCTCAAGATGCTTTGCATTTGTTCTTGTTCTGAAATAAAATATTTGCTAGGTGACTTTTTCCAAAATAAAGTTTTATTACTTTATCTCATGCCTTGGAGAAGAGAATAGGGGATTCTTTGTGCTTAGCTTTTTTCATCATAAAGCATGGCAGATGAACAACATACTGATTATTTCAAGCTAGGTAACAGATATTCCTGGACTCACATGCTATTTTGGAGGCTAAACTAAAAACAATATCCAGTGCAGGCCATTGTTGCCTGTGTTACTCAAAAATAAAACATATCTCTCATGTCTCTTTTTGTTCCAGTAACAGGAGACAGCTAGGGCGTCAGTTTCCTTCCAAATCATTGCCCCAGCTTATGGAAGCTGGTTTGTTTATCTTGCAGTGCTTAATCAATGGTCCCGGCCTTCAGTCTCAAAGTATCAATAATCCTTTCTTAGCACTCATCCTGGATGATATGAGGTATGACCAATGCCAGATGAGACCAGTTGGTGAAGCAAGCTTCTGCCAAGACACCATGTTGGATTGTGCTGCAGACACCGGGTGAGGTAGAAGAGACTTCTCATCCTTAGCACTCGGTGACTCTACAAGCAGAATGTGAGTTAGAACTCACATGCATATGAAGTTAATCTGCTTTTAGAGGAGAAGATACAGGAGGACATATAGTAAGGTACCTCCAGTGTAAGGAGAGACTTATGGTGAAGCTTGCTATAGGAGGTTTGGAGGGAACTGGACAGAGAACAGGAGAAAAGGAGAGATGATTCCATTGGATCCCTATATGTCCGTGTATTTTCTTTCCTCCTTGTTTATCCCAGAATGTATACATCTTGCTCAATTAGAGAGCCAGATCAGCCAAACAGAAGAAAAGCATGAAAATGGCCCAATCTGGTGACTTAAAAGCAATCTATGCCTCTGTAGCAAAGTAATTTATCTTATTCCATTCTAATGAATATTCCTAGGTTTAAATTACTGTCCTGGGGTGCCTTTATGATGCTTGTATCCCCCATTGTCTGTTCTATTTATGCTGGATATTAAGTTCTGCACTTAAGACTGGTTCTGAGAGCAAAGGTGGGGAGAGAAGAATTGCGGAGTTTGTTTTCAGACCCTGCACTCACTGCTCTGCATTCCCTCTCACGGACTGTGCTGTCTGCGGCATGGACAGCGGGAGAGAGCTCTCCTTGGCTTTCACTTAGTTTTTAGCTAGCTGAGGCAGAGAAGTTCCCCGGACTGTGGCTTTTCTGTTTCCTGGAACTGCTCAGGCTGCTCTGGACTGAAAACCCAGCAGAGCATGGGGAGCTCACACCTGTGTCCCACCAGGGCCCGGGACGTGGCATTTTCCAGTGCCAGAGGGACTGATGGAAGACTGAGGAGCTGAGCTACACCCCACAGCAAGGACCTTCTAAATTTGCCACCTCTTCAGAACAGCAAGAGGTTTTATTGTTTAATATTATTCAATTTTTATGCTTGTGAATACTTTGTTAAAGAAACAGGTTTTTCCACTTTTCTCCAAGGAAATCTTTTCCCAAACCAGTAGGGGGAGGAGCCACTTGTATCTGCTTTCTAGAGGCACTCCATTCGGAGGTTTCCTCACAAATCTGCCCTAAACCAGGACAATGACACACTGTAAATCTGTGTAGACACAAAACTCAGTCTGTCACTTAGACACATTTAAAGTTCAATTTCCTGAAGAAGAAGGACAGTTATAGTGGAGTCTGAGATAGTTTTTTCTGAGAAGCTACTGTTGTAACTTACTCACGGTGAGACAACTCAGTATTACGAAATCAAAAAATAATTTGAACACTAGAAACAAAGGTGTGACCTGACGTGAAGAAGCAGTCAAGATGTTTTCACAAGACAGGGAGTCTGACTTTTCAGTCAGTCGTGCAAATGAACAGCTGTAAATGTAAGCCAGGGACTGACCACATGGGATGGGAAAACCATTCTTACTGTCTCAGGGCTGCTCAATACTGATGTTTTAAGTGTAAACCAAATTACATATAGGTAACTAAATAAAACTAGATTTTAAGTGGCTTGTATTTCTTTGGATTAAACAGTCAGAAACTCATTTATCAAGATCTCAAGTAAGCTATTAGGGCAGAATTAGAATATCTGCAAGCTTCTGTCATTTAAAGTAAATTGATTTAAAATGGCACTCGCCAGGCAAGGTCAATTGCTTGCCATGCAAATACAATAAGCTTCTGTGGGAAAAATAACGTAATATGAAAGCTTCTACATAAATAATTGGATAACATTGGTAATAAGCTTGTGAACAAGTATTTTTGAATACCTTTCCTGCCCAAGGGCAGAAACAAACAATGAAAGAGAAACATAAAGCTAACAGAATAACACAGACTGTTTATCCTACATCTCTTCTTGCTGGATTGAACAGCCTAGTAGAGAACACTGCCTGCACACAAATGTATACAGGACACTGATAATCTCCTCTGTCCCCCGCTACCCTCCCAGATTTCCACAGATCTACTGAAAGGGCTCTATCCTCATTCCAGTCAGTTTCCTGTCCAATTTGGATTGGAGATACCGAAAGGAGGTATGTAGTATTTATGCAACGTTATTACCTTGCTTAGCTGCTGTGAAGATGCAAGCCACTTAGGCAGTGCTTCCTAACCTGAGTAACTTTTTCAGTTTCCAGTATGCTGTTTCCATAACCATGTATAAAGCACCACCAGAACTAAGGTTCACACTTTTCAGCACTATCCTACTATTTCCAACCTCTACCATTCTTATTTTAGACAAGCATTTCTGGTGACTGTTCTTTAAGAAGTTTCTTATTTTAAAAGGTAAGGGAAGAAATGACAGAAGGACTGTCCTATAAAACTGTATCTCATTCCAGTCTGTTTAGAGTGCATGCCTTATTGTGGAAAGACTTAGGTTGGAACAGAACCAGAAAGTTCCTTTATTTGACACAAGTGTGAGTTTTTCAAAGAAGGAGGAAGAGGTGAGGATGAGGATGTCTGCCCTCCTAAAGTTGGCACCTTACTGGAGAACTGTGTTTTTCATACTAGTGACTCGATCACAGGGATCTAGAATTTAATTGTTTAGCAAAGATTAATTTAATCATTTGCCTATGACTTTGGTGGACAAGCAGGAAACAGACTGCTTGCCAGCAAAGAGAAATAAATGCTAGAATAATTTAACATTGAGCATCACCACCGTGATTATGTGAGAAGAAAGGCCCAAAGAACTCAGATCAAGCAGTAGGAAGGCAGCAGAGTGACAACAGATATTTAGGGAAAACAGTACAAGAAATAAAACAGCACTAAACCTTTTATATTATGTCCAATCCAAAAAAAACCTGAAGAACTTGCTGAACTGGAGGTCATAACTGAACCATTGCGTTCACAGTCACTGTGAGATCTATTTTCCCTTAATTTTTTTAATCCTTTTTAAAATCTATGTATAGTATTGGCCTCAGCATCTTGCAGCGAAGTTTCTCAGTGTTGTTCTGAGAAAGTCCTCTCTTTTCTCTGTTTTAAAACATGTAAATATTCAAGTGCAACACTGAGTCACTTGATTTTCCTTTCTCACAATGCAACTAAAATTAGTTATGAAGGATGAGTGAAAGCAAACAGACAAACTCAAGTAAAGAAAGTGAGGAAAAAACATCACAGAGGAATACAAGAATACCTAACGAATGAAAATTCAAAAATGCAGCCACGATTACTCTGATGAAAGTAGACAGACTGTTATGTGAATTACCTTTCTTATGATTTAATTTTGAATTCTTTGGGAGGTTCAAGCACTACATTATGAGGTAACAGTGCAAAAGCTTGCATGATGGATAAAGAACAAAAGATGTTCGCTTTCAAAAACCTGAGCTTCAGAATGGTAACCCAAATCTAGCAGGAATTAGCAGAATTGATAAAAGCAGACCCAACTGAACTCAAACCTTCATTTTAATGTAGGTATTTGGACTTCATTGGAAAGTTGCATAAAATAAATATTTTTCCATGCTGGTGTTTACCCACATACACATGCACACACAGAGTATTAAAATATAGATTCTTGCTTCACAGTTCATGTGAGCTTCTCAAGGATGCAAATGATACGTGAAATTTTCTTTCAGTTAGCTCTTACATTTTCCTGACATGTATCTGCATGGAATATCAATTCCAGTACAGTCAATCAACTGAAAATAGTCTACATATTTCAGATATAGGTTTTCATGCTGCCCCTCCAAACGCTTATACAATAAACCATGAAGAATTTAAGTGATTCCAAAAAACATTAGATTTTTTTTTTCATTTCTTTCTTCTCACACTTATTCCCTGGATACAGTATTAATCAATATACAATGTATGTATATAGGGTCATAGGTACTCACACAAACTAGGAGAGAGAATGCTGCAAGTACAAATTAGGAAATCAGGATTTAATTCCCTTCCTTCTCACTAGCATTATCAGCACATGTATTTGCAGTATGTGCATGCACACACACACACACACACACACACACACACACACACACACAAATATAAATATAAATATAAATATAAATATAAATATAAATATAAATATAAATATAAATGCATAAAAACACATATATATGCATGTATATACGTAGGTATAGACATTTATAACTTGCTTAACTGGATCATACCTGCCTAGCCTTTAAAACATTTTACTTTTGAAGTGTCATATTAAAGCCAGCTGGCTAGCTTCACATTTCCTGCTCGCAGAACTCAAGCCATCAACTTGTGCCAGACTGCAGTTAGCTAATTCAAAAAGAACTTGCAAAAACCACTACAGAAACCAAGCAATGAAAATCTGCATCTTTTTATTGTCCTGATGGAAACAAATATGCTATCAAAACTGGAATGTATTAGATGGATTTTATATAATTTTCAAAACTTGGGGAGTAGTATTCTTAGTAGAAAAAAGATGAAAAATGTGGGTGATCAGTTATTTTAGAGCAATTATTTTCTGGCTGTAAAATCATTTTGACCTTCAGGACACATGACTGTCACTGACTTGACCAGCTGTTAAGGAACTGTCAGGAGACTGATTACTGTTTCCACAGGGGCTGACCCAATCCAGAAGTTGTTCCTGGTAACCAAGCAGCCACTCAGCCAAACTACTGTGCATGCCTACAACTTCTTACCATCCAAGTCTACATACGATACATCCAGAAAACAGTAAGATAGGCACATCGGTCACTATATCTGTATGAGAGGAAAGGTGGCAGCCCTATCTTATTTTGAGACGACCTCTCTCCACTAAAAGACTGTTTTTCATTTGCCTATAAAATTGCCAAGACACAATGATTTCAGCTCAGATTTTCCATGCTAGGTCCTTGCTACAGCCTTGTTTTGGAAGATTTAATCCAAAATAGTTGCATCATTTCTGAGAACAAGGCTAGGAAAAAAGGGTTTATTTTGCCCATATTAAACAAAAATAATTCTGTGAAAAGCCTGAGCACTCCTAGGCTTTGGAGTAGGACCAGAAGAGTGTCAAGAGTCTGATCTTTATGCCAGTGCAATCTGTCAAGTCATTAGTTTTTGAGAAACTAAAATTTGTAAGAAATGGGACAGGCAGGGCAAACAGGATGGAACATGAATAATATTACAGGGAAAAAAAATTGGATTGTCCAGAGCTGAGAGTAAGATGAGGATTGGGGTGAGGGTCAGAGGGGTAGTTCGTTGCCTATGGGACAGGTTAGATAAAATAAACATGCCTCAGTGAGGATGCATGAGACACAAGGACAGGTTGCAGGAGGCAGGACAAATAGGGGTCAAGCTTCTGTCATAATTCTCAGCGCTGTCTCCCTCAAGAACCTGAAGTGTAATCCCCTACTTGCTGGTTCCCACCACTCCTTTCTACCAGCCAAAACATGCTCTGGTGCACCTCCACAG
Source organism: Trochalopteron elliotii (assembly GCA_024734555.1). Lineage (NCBI taxonomy): Eukaryota > Metazoa > Chordata > Aves > Passeriformes > Leiothrichidae > Trochalopteron > Trochalopteron elliotii. The sequence goes on along the minus strand of JANPWX010018558.1, from coordinate 167,425 downwards.
CTGCCCTACATTGAAATGAGTGGTTTTTGCCAGCAATTTCACTATGTGCTAGGCAGACACATCTTCACAGGTAACTAACCTGAGTGTTTACACAGTGCCACACAGTAATACTTAAGTTTCCTCCTATTGGCTTGGAAAAGAAGAAACAAACAAAATAAAGCAGGAAAAGACTTCTTAAAGCATTTAGGTTGAAGAGCTGGGCATGACACTACAAGGAAAAGCCAGAATCAAGTTCACTGTGCAACTTCATTCAAGCCTACTTCTGAATATTATGAGCAGACAGCCTGTAACTACAGGAGGTTTTCAGCTTCCGTCTTAAGCAGACATGCTTAAGTTTTGGCAATATTTGTCTTTTTTATGCTACCTTCCCATCTGTAAACACCTTGATGTACTTTTCCATATTAATATATTTCAGAACTTCACCCATTTTCTTCTGTTTGTCTAAGGAAAACCTTATTAACTGAGCCCCCTTCCAAATACATAGTTATTTAGCTAAGGAGTGCCTGAATTATGGTTTGCCGAACACATGCTGGCTTCCGTAAAGCCCAATAAATCTCACATTTTGTGATATTTGAGGAATGCCTCCTCAACAAAAACATTTTGCAACTTGTTTTCATGGGAAATAAGACTTTCACAAGACCTGAAGCGCTCAGAAAAGGTTGTTGAGAATGGCCAGAGGCCAATAAACCATGCTGCAGAGCATGGTGTTTCTCCCCCTCCTACACAAATTCAGGCTCAGAAGCAGTGAGGCAAACTTCTTCACAACTGTTTTACATAGCCTGTCTTCTAGGAAAACAGAAATTGTTCCTCACAAATTCACACTGGAAAAGGTTTTCCATGTAAATGTCTGGTGCTAAAAACCCTGCCACTTCCAAGGCTGTCAATCAGTTCTAACAGTCATGCTCAGATGTCATCACTACTCATGCAGTCGATGATGCTACATAAGCTACTAAACCTTTCCAGAAGTAATAAATAACTACCTAAACATAGGAGATGATAAAAGTAAATTATAAGCTTGCCATTTTAACTTCTCTGCAAATATCTTGGGATGATACTTTGAGAAACTTTTCTAGTATGCACTTATTGGGCACTAATAAAATTCTTTTTTTTATTCTCTAACAGCTGAAAGGGAATTATAAATTCTGTTATGTTTTATGGATAAAGTACATTAAAAACCCATTGAAATTCTAAGGTATCAGGTATCTGACAGAAAACACTACCCAACAACTAGGAGTGAAATTTTAAATATAAATTTGCCTCTCAACATAGTTAGGCAGCTGGTTTCTGATGATCTTTTATGGTCAGTAATACTGTTATTTCAAAAACTAACTTGTAGTGCACAAAATATTTAAGATGTTTGTCTTTAATTGAGAAATACTTAAGAGTTGCAAGACAAGCTTCCATTCATACATTCATCATATCACACTCTGGTCAACGTGTAGTGATCCATCTGATTCTTCTTAGACGACTCCCTGACAGTAAATATCTGTTACAGATATCAGGATAACTACAGAGGTCGCACTTACAAAAATCTGTGTAAAACTCAGTCTTTGTTAAAAGAGTGGAGATGAGGAATTACAATGGCCTAAGGATTTACTCAGGAGGTGATGTCAAGTACTAACGTGTTATTAACTTGCTGAGATAATGTAATGACCTCTCCAATGAGACACTGCAAATTCTTCAAGTCCATTGCTCTCATTTACACTGACTTCTGGTTTCATACTGAAACCCAGCAGTTGATTGGGGAACTATGATCAGGTCCTCATTTTGACCAGAACTTACCAGCACTTTTTAGATTAATTAAAATCTGTAATTGAGTATGACAATCATATGACTCACATAGGAAACAAGCAAACAAAAATGAGAGGATGTGGAGCACGCTGAAAAACCAAGACACAACTGGCATTTCTTAGAGGTCCCTGGTGAAATCCCCAGCTAATACACTTTGCAAGTATACCTCAGTTAGGATTAATCCCTGTATAACAAAGAACTCTGAGAAAACAAGGAAAATCTCCTCTCAGAATTTGGCAGATTTGAAGACTTGGCTCTTACCTTGCAAGGCATAGGCTTTTTGAAGGAGATTTCAGCTTGAGTCCAAACTCCCTTTGGAGAGTCCAAGACAGACCAGATTTTCTCTTGAACGACATGATTCTCCTCAAAGATATAAACTGCAAGAGTGCCACTCATCTTGAAAAACCCATATAAGGCATAATAAAAACGCAGACAAAACTGCAAGTTTCCTGGCAGGGTTGGGCCATACAGACGTCCAATATACCCAGGCTGCGATGTAAACTTTGTGTTTGCCAACAAATAATAACCTGCAAGACAGCATAATTATTGTATTTAATATGCTATTAGCACAGCTGATTTGCTATTAAAGCAGCTTCTGTTATTGCATCAGACTTGGGTTATAAAAAAGGTTCCAACTGGCAAGAAATAGATTATCACACTCTGACAGGAAATAACCGTTTTTTTTCCAAAAGCATCCTGTCTGCTTCTAGCTAAACTGGCACATGGCTAAGTTACCACAAATAAGCACTAATCAAATTTATCCTGAAAAATTCCCTGGTCTGCTGGCCTTTTCAGGGTTACCACTGTGATACCAAAAAAAATGGAAGATGGGGCACAAGGCCTATTATTGCCTGCACCAAGAATACAGAGCTGAGACTTTAGTGCATATGATTAACCACCATGAATACGCTACACAAAGAGATGTCTGAATTTTAGAATTTATTAACAGTCCTTTCATCATGTGGTTTCACAACACACTATTTCTGTTTTCCCTTAAAAATGCCAACTATCCTAAGCCTAGAAGAGCTAAAAGGCCACTTTTCCTCTCTAAAAACAATGCATTAACCTATTATTACATTTACTTCCATATTTTTGTGAATTTATCCCTCCAGCAACTACAGAGCAGTATAGTGAAGGTAGTCTGATTTATGGCCCTGTCTGACTGTTCAATAGGTGACCTTCCTCCTGTGCTCTGGGGAAGCACAGCCAGAGTTCCAGACAGGACCAAGCTGTGAAAACTGATTTTTAATGGCAGAGAGTTGCACTGAGACAAGCTAACCATTGTGCCAGTAATATTACTTAACAGAGTGAACAATGATACAATAGGTTAACCTTCATATAACCTTTTATGTACATTTATATATAGTTTGACTCTTCTAGGAAAAAGCAGTTCTGATTCACCGAATCCAGTGGTGTGATCTCCTGCTCTATACACATTGCGCTTCACTTTCACCCTGCTCCATCCTGGGCCATCTTTGTGATCTTGGTAAAAATTACACAAATCTTCCTCAAAATTGCAGCCTGCATTGACAGGATTGAAAGGAGTTCCTAAAAGAAAGATGCATACGTTCTGTTAGGATGAGTACAGTGTGATAAGCATAGGTATTTGATGCAGAAAGATGCCAAAGCATACTGTGGTTTGTTTTGCTTTTCTTTACAGAAGATAAGTGTGTGCAAAGATGTTACATGTATATAGTGCACAGCCAGGATGAAGTAAAACTATCAAATTTCTATTGCAAATTAGTCTTATATTCTTCTAGTTTTTGCTGGAGCCAGGAGAAAACCTGCTTCATAACCCCCTAAAACACAAATAAGCTACAGATATTAAGACCAGATTCTTCCTTCAGGACATAATTTACAAAGACATTCAGACCATTTGTTTTCATCTGCTCCTTCATTCAAAAGATTATTAGGACAAAATGAGTGTGTCTGTGTTCCTGTGTATGCACTGAACATCAACATTTAGTATTTTTTTTAAAGAGAACTTCTTAAAAATCTTTTTTTGTACTTATGTGTAACATGTATGCATATGCATGCTGCACATAGGTAGGAAAAATAGTTTTTAGTTCATGTACCACCTCATGGCTATTTTCCTCTGGAGCTTGTCTCACACAGTGCTAACACTGTAGTGAAAAAAGCTGAAACATTTATAGTAAAGTTGATTAAAGGCAAAGCTAAGACCCTCCTAGCCCTGCTGATGTCTCCCTCAACCTGCAGTATGGAATTAATGGGTCAGGACTTGCTTTAGTCTGAAAAAAAGTGATCGTGCTGTATGGGGCATGCTACTAAGTAAAACATTTCTACTTCTTCGAAGTCCTCACCAGTCTCTGATAGAAGGTGCTTGGGGAAGGAGGGGCACAACTCAAAGCTATTATGCAAATTTTGGCTTTGCCAGGAGCCCAGACGCAAGACATGGTGTACATCACTCTACAGTAGCACACATGACCCTTCTGCATGGAGACTGAGAGCTTTTCTAGCAGGGGCGGGTACACAGGCATTGATCTTTAGGAGAAGAGAAATTTTGACTTTGGAGTGATGCCTGATGTCTTTTCAGCCTCAGACAGGCCAAATCTAAGCCCTGCCTATGTGTCTTACTCTTCCTGCAGCCATGGCCTGCCCACCTCTGCTTTCCTAGTTAAAGAAAAGGCAAGTTGAGCACTACCATGTGGTATTAAACCCATATTCTGATTCATCCTTTGCTGAGCAAGGTTATTACTCTGGTACCTTTTCCTCCATTTGGCTAAGATCAAGACTTTTGTTGAACAAAACTTCCAGAAAAAAATAAAGAAAAAACTTAGTGCTGTAATATATACTTCAGTGGCTGCATACAAGGAGAACAGAGAGCTCTTGTTTTTAACATCTCTACTCAGAAGAATGGAAGATTACAATAACTGGTAAGTGTGAAGGATCAAACAGTGTATGTTGTATTTCAATGAAGTATAAAGCAAATAATTTACTTTCATTTCTCAAACAAAAAAGCCTGAAACAACCACAAAACCAACCTTCAAAATCAAAGTTAGTAGGCAGAGCCTAAATGAACCTATCACATTCAGAACAGATTCTGAACCATTCAGATTAGATCTGAACTTCAACCCTTGGGACAGAAAATGCTGTAAAATGTATCCCATTTCTCAATAGACATAAGTTGTCTGAAGATTAAAATGAAAAAACAGATAAGCAGCCTCAACCCCTTGAAAATTGCAAACATAACTTAGGATTTTTGTGACAAAATAAAGCAAATACCAAAAAGGTATTGAGGAGATAATGAAACAATGGATTTACTCAGCCAGGAAATGTGGATTATTAATGATTAATGTATCTGGAATCTACCTGCTTCAGCAGTGACACTTCAGCAGTGGAGGGAGTGCTAGCAGATTCTCTTGAGATAAAAAGGGGGAAAAACCAGCCTCTTTTTCATTGATCACTTCAAAAAATTAGCCAAAAAATTCAAACTTATGACCAACGAAATAGACGGCATCAGTGGGAAACCACTAATCTACTTTTGACTAGTGTTTAGTGCCACAGTAAAACCCCAGCAACCAGCTAGTTGAGAGGCTGCATTCTCAAATGATGAAGTCCTTTGTCCCAAGTGCTTCTACATCAGAGGTCACAGGGATTCAGGTGGTGTCTGTTCTTGTGAAAACCTAACAAATACCTGACAGACACCACTACCTGAGATGAGTAATACCTTCTGGAAGAGTGAAGACAGGGAGGCAAGGCTCGTGTTTTGGCTTTGAAGAACACCTCAGGGCACGTGGCGTGAAGAATGCCTACACTGGCATTAATGAAAAGCCCAGGGTATTTTCTTCCTCCTAGCATCACACCTGGGAAAATCTGCCCTCTCTTTCTGTAACAGGCCTGCAAGTGGTGATTTCTCAAAACTTGTAGAGATACAAATACAGCATTCAGTCCAGCACTCCAGTTGCAGAACCCTGAGGCAAGGTCTTTGGAAAGGAAGCATTAAGTTTTCTGAAAAAAATGAATGGCACTGCTGTTATGTGCTGTTATGTCTTCTGAAGGAAGAGGAGCCCAATGGCACTGGTCAGTTGAGAAGATAGCACCAAAATTGCAAATATTGACAGACAGTTCTGGGTGGGGCAAGGCACAAGGGGAAAACAAGGGAGGTAAATAGCAGTAAGAGCTCATCATACCTGTCTGATTGCTGCAGTAAACCGGAGAGAAAGAAATGTCATCAAGGGCAACATAACCTCCCTTGGCACTATTGAAAGCAACTTCAAATATTACCTAGAAATTATAATTAGTTGTTATTCATCTGTCATATACTGAGCAATAATTTTGGTACACATCTTCGAAATACAGAATTCTGATTGGATGTCCCAGACAGACGGCAGCACATCTCATACAGTGCTGCAAGTGTTGGGACAAATTAAATTATATCACTTATTAGGGATATAAACCAGAGCCTGACCTTGGCACTAGATCGTTGCCCACTCAAGGTCAAGGAAACATCAAAGAGAACATAGCTCCTCTTTTGCTTTATGAAGCATCACTTTCAAAGATGCAGCAATTCTACCATTGTATTATACAAAACCACTATTCACAATCTGACTAGAGATCCAGTTTTATCTAGAATCTGTCTAGATCAGGAGCTAAAAACCCCTTGTTCATTACTCTGCTATTAAAATATTAAATTTTACAGTTTTCTGTAAACATTCTCAGACACTGAAACCCGTGACTTGGCATTAACTGTCAGGGAAGATTTCCTGTACAGAATTTATTTAAGAACCAGAAAAGCTGTGTTTTGTTTACCACAAAGATCAAACAATGCTTGTACTTAGTCATTCCCAGGGGCCATAATTTCCTTAAGTGGAGGACCATCTATAACTCTTGAGGAAGTGTCTTAAAATTTCTCTTAAGTATCAAAGCTCTGAGATACAGGAAAACTTTGAGAGCCGACCCCAGGGACAAAGCAAGGAAATAAGCACAAATGCTTTCAGAGTGAGATTCTTTTCAGTGAAAGCAATGCCTGTGACATTTTGCCTGAGGATGGGAGGCAAACTAGGGGAGCTAGTGAAAGAATCCTGAGCAATCTCCTTTAGCCAGATGAAACAAAGAGGAAGACCCTCTTGAAGCACCAAAGAATTTATATGTTAAGGTTTAATATGATTTCTATAAAATGATCTCTGAAATAATCACTCTTTTAGATTACAATAGAAATTCCTTGAGTAGATTAAAGGCCTGTCTAGCCCAGTGTCTTTTCCAGCAGAGAGCACCTACAGGAGGAACTGAAGACAATGACAGGCTTTCAGTTCTTCTTCCCTCACATCATATTCCTGATGGATTCTTTCTTTCCCATTAATTTTTCAAATCAGCTTTTAAACTGATTTTAAGAACATTATCTACGGTATGTTGTGGAAGTGAGCTCTATGGTTGTGTCATATATGAAAAAAAATTCTGTTCATTTTATTTTAAAACTGTTACATGGTGACTGAGAATTTTGAATAGCAATGTAAATTCTGAGAAACAGAGAACAGTTAATCTTTTCTGTGTCCTTCATGACTCTTAAGAACCTCTACCATATTCTACTTCCATCTTTTTTTATAAGGGCTGAAAACTGTTATTTCATTAATGTAACTTCTCCATACATTTAATTATCTTCATCTCCCTCTTGGACAATATTTTAAATAATGTTTTAAACTTTTAAAATCTTTTTTTAACTGAGAGAGCTGAAGTTGCATACCCTGCTGAACACGAAGTTTCCTTGTGTATTCACCCAGTAGTACAACATCCTGTGTTTTGCTATTTATTCCCGTATGGATAGTTTCCAACATTCTGGATGGATTTTTGAATGCCACCAGGAAATGAAGGGATATTTTCAGAAACTCAGCAACAGTATTGCCAAGCTCTAAGTGATCATTAATTAATTTCCATTGATACTGCTAGGACTGATTTTCCCCTTTTAGTTTGTACTTACAGAATCAGTAATTCACTTACCATTCTGTATTATGAAGCATTATGAGAGCTGCCCTCCTTTCCCTTGAAGTCTGATGATTTAAATGAATGATCACTGACTTGATAGAGTGTAAAAGGGCTATGTAACATCTCATGAAAATCAGCTTTACCCCTAATAATTTCTGGAAATTTACAGGTTTATGGTGAATTAGTAAATAGCTTAGGTAGAATTAAAGCAAGTGGAATTTTTTTGTAATCCATGTATTAGAAGTATATATGTATAGAGAGAGTTTATGTGTGTAAATATATATAAAAATTACATATATGTGTGTAAAATACACATGTAAGTATATATCCTATGTATATAATATACATACACTGTTTATTTCAGTCTTCTAAGTTTGGGGTATTTTTAGAAAACAGTAGGGAGTAAAATATTCAGTCTTTTTCTGATACTCTCAAAAGTCATTATAATAACCATCAAGAGCTGTCTTTCACAATTAAGGACTCCTGTACTCTTTGGGCTCAAGTTTGGACTTTCTCTCCTGAACTGCAAGATCTAAGTAAGGTGGAAAATAGACCTCAAATATTTTTTTAAATTTTTCTTCTGTGGTATTTTTCTTATGCATTATTTTACGATACTCAGCATCCTCAAAAATAGATCATAAAGTCACAGAAATAGGGAACTGAGAGAACCTTGATATTATTCAGCAACTAAAGAAAAACCTCCCATCGGTCAGACTCTACAACCTCCCAAGGTTGTATCAACCTAGAGGCTGATCAAACACTACACCACCTGCCTTCAAAATCAAGCATGGGTGTGAAAAGTGATCCCTCCTTGACCTTTATATAAACGGTGAAAGAAACCACAGATCACCACCATCTTTACAGCCATATTTCAGATACTGGATTTTCCCTGCCATGTTTCTGCCTTAGCCTGAGCTGGCACTTGTGTCTGAGGCAACCTGGAAGTTGCAGCTGGACTGTGCAGGAAGGATTGCTTTACCTCCATGGGATACGGCGCATTGAAGTCGACCTCTGCCAGTGCCCAGTCTGCATTCAGTGCACTGTCTGTTTTCCAGATCTCTTCATAAAAGCCACTCATGTCTCTTAGGTAAACAGTAAAAACAATGCTGCTTTCCTGCTTAAGTTGGTAATAAAAAGATAAGCAGCCAGATATTGGGGCCATGGTCTTGGGTGAGATTAGCTGGGCCACTTCCTGAAAATGTTTGACATAAACAGAGTCCACATACATGTAGTGACCTAGAAGCAGAATGAAACTTGGTATAAGGATACTCTTTAAAGAACACCATGTACAACAAGTATCAGCAGATGCACAGGGACTAGAACTACATCTCTGTAACTTGGTGAACAATGCTTCCTAGAAGATTTAAGTAATTCTAAAAGGTGGGGGTTTTTTCTCTCTCTTTTCCTCCTTGTGCGACCCAAAATTGTTTGGCTATCATACCACTGGCAAAATAGTCAGTCTCAGCTTTCTTTTCCTAAGTCTTTATTATTATTAGAAATAATGTATTTATCTATATTTGAAACATAATAAACTCTAAACTTTGGGAGCCATTCATAAATGGAAAAACGTGCAACAGCTGTGTAAAGTCCCCGCCTCCCAACAGCTTGGTATAGTATTTAGTCTCTCTCAAGTATAACTTTTACTGAAGCAATCCAAGTAAATGAACAAGATTGTAAGTCGTGTGTTTTCTCATCTTTTACACAGCAGTTCATTTAATATATCAAATTATTGTCAAATAGCTCTTCATCCTTACATATCTGCTCAGTGTATCTAGAATTTGATTTATAGAAGCCTTATTTTTACTGCATGGACTGGAGTTTCTATGTAAAATCCTTAAGGAAGATTTTTGGGAGATGTTAATGAACAGAAAAATGCATTACATATGAGGAGAGTACCCTCCCACCACGAATATGAACCAATACGACCTGCAGGTTTTTCTAACAGTACAGCTTCTAATACTTTGATTTTGGGAGTGCTATCTCAATTTAAACATCTTCACAAACATGCTGTGCATTGTAGTTTTTCTTCTTCTGCACTCCCAGAAACACAGCATCAGACAGTTATTTGATGAACAAAAAAAGGCTCTTCTCAAGTAGAAAGCCTGGAGAAGACTGAAGTGTCAGACTGATGGGGTACTTCAGCATGAACCGTGCAAACAGCACCATTCTGTTTGTGTGAGCACCACTACGTTAATTAGCACACACCAGTCTCAGATCTTTGGATGTCACTTCTCACTTCATTCTGGTGGAAGGAGGGGAAAGGACTTGCTTGGCTGTGAGTCTCCTCTAGATTGCCCACTGCCAGGGACTGGTGACTTCAGCAATACTTGCCTGCTTCACTTTTGTTACGCAGTTTCAGCATTTCATAGCTTAGCTACAATCTCCCTGGATGATGCAATTTCACAGCCCAATTCTTGCAAAAAGAAGGTTCTTCTGTGACTTTAGGCTTCTCAAGGGCTTCTCAGTAAATGGTCAGCAGTGAGGGCTTGGTTTGAAATAGAAATGTTGTGGCTACAAGAAAACACAACCCTCCTAGTTGGGAGCATTTCCTGTCATAGTGCCTATTTAATAGGCTGATCCACTGTCTGCTGTTGAAGTTGTGGTGAGTTCAAACTTCATCAAAATTTTACCAGCATTTCAGTGCCAGGGGGTGACACAGGGATGGAGTGACACTCTGTTCTCAACTCACACAATTGTGAAACAAATAAAAAGGCACAGCGGCATGAGTTAAGGAAAAAGGATCAACTCTGCTTTTCATGAGATGTGATTCCTTACACTGCCACCAGCATCATCCATCCAAGACACACAGTGTGCAGAGCAGCCAGATGTCCTGACCATCACCTGCCTTCTTCAGAGCTGTGTAAAAAACTCCTCCCTGAGCAAGGTGTCCAGGACAAGCATTTCATACAAGGCAAGTGCAGAAATTGCAATAATTCTTCCCAGCCTTATGCCTCTGAGGGGCTGTACTAACAGCACTGCATCTGACTGAAAGAAACAAAACTTCTGAACTGTGCAGTTTAACCCAAGATTCTTCAAGCATGTTTTAATGCCTTAGTTTTCCCACTCAATTTTCTCAATAGCCATTGGAAAGAAAACTCCTGCCAGATGTACAGAGCAGCAGTACAAGAATCTAGAACTGTGGCCCATACATTTAGAATACACAGAAAGTTGAATTTTCCAGCTCTTACATTGAAAATTTTACCCTTACCTCTGAGTACTTTTGAATCCTAGCAAAGAGTGTAACAACCTTATTTTAAAGCTTACAGGCAATTTTGTGTGAACTTCTGCAAAACTCCCCAACATCTTTTTAATCCGTTTCCCATAAATCACTCTTACCATCCCCACCTCAACCCCACAATGGAAAGAACTCACATAAAAATAACTTCCAGTATGAGTGTCGTACATGAATCACAGACTCAGATTTTTCCACTATATTTCTGCTCTACATTTGTTGCTTACCCAGTGCACTGTTAAGTGTGTGGTCTTTGGGCAGGATAGACTGAGAATTCCGAATGTTCCCACCACCAACAAACCAGTTGACATTAGGATTCCAGCGGTTCACATAGCCACAAAGATGATTTTCTTCAAAGTCACATTCTGCAATTGCAGACACCACCAGCTGAGTGCACACATTTTCATGACAGAAACAGGATGAGCAAATTGCTAAGCATTGCCTCACTTCACATATGGCAGAACAGATAACACCTGTATTTATAAATCAGTCATAATAAATAGAGGAAAACCTATCCAAAATTTTTGATAAGATAAAATTTTAATTTTCATCCTCTTTGTATCAATCTCTCTTTTCACCATTTGCCAGGATAGGACTGCTGTAATTTAGAACCAAATATCAGGGATGGCCAAAAGCAAAGCAGGATAAGTACTTCGTAACAGTAATGCAACTGCTATGTCTCCTTCACAGAGCCAAAGAATTGTGACAACTTGGTTGGACTCCACCAGAGCTCTCCAGAAATATGAAGATCTCCCAGCCTCCTAGACACTGGAATTTTTGAACTTCATCAGCAGTTTTTAGCCAATGTCATGAGGAAATGGCACTAAGTGTAAATATGTATATCAGCAGAGTTTTTAGTCTGCAGCCTCAAGATGACACTGTAAGGAAGCCATGAGCAGGCAGAAAGCAGAAATAATCTTGCAGCTGTTATGTCTAGTATTTGAAGCAGTGCAAAGTTTTTTTTAAAATGCAACAGTTGTTCCTGCTTGAACAATAAATAGATTTGGAATTACATTGTTGTATATAATATGTATGTATATATATATGTGTGGGCATATATATATATATCTCATAGAGACAGGTGAAAAAACCCCACTTACTAATTTGTGCACACTTAGCTTAAAAATTATCTGTATTGAATATGGCAAAGCACTTTTCAATTAGGAAAAAGCCATTGTCTTTTTTTTAAACCCAGACCTTCCATCCAGTTTCAAAACTGCCAACAAGGCATTCTTTTCTATGCAGAGAATATGAGGGTTGAGCAGAGAGTACTTACCAATACAATATCCAGAAGTTATTTTGATTTCAAAAACTGCTATACTGGTTGATTTATCTTGTCCTATTTCACCTTCCAGTACAAGCTGCACAATATAAACCAAACTGTCAATTTTAGAATTTCATTAGTACCTTGAATATGTAAACAGGGTAAATAGGAGAACAAATTAAATGTTTTTTTTAGGGAGCCATCATCCTTACAGTCAGGTGTGCTTTTGCTGAAAGAGCTTGACAGAATGCATTAAAGATGGAGCCAGTGCTCTTCATCAACCACAGAAGACATGCTGAAGGACAATGAGACAAGGCTAAAAATTCCCACACTTCATTTAAGAGTATGGAATTCCATATTCCTCAGATGTGGTTATGCAAGATGTTACTGTGAGTGATGCAACATGATGGTTTTCTGGGTAGAAATACTCCTCTATCAGCATTTGACTCCTTCCAGAAAGCACAGAGGGCAGGAACAAGCAAGCGCAGCTGCAGTCCCAGAACCTGGGAGTTCCCACATCTGCCACGTGGCACCAGCAGCTCCACAGGGATACCAGATGAAGCATCCTCCTGACAGAGCTCAGCTGTCCGTGTCCCCCCTGAGCTGCTCCAGGCAGTCGGTGATGGGAGCACTGCCCTGTGCCAGCTGTGCTCATGGGTGCTGGGGACAGAGGGCTCAGCTGACTTGTGCTGCCAGCCTCAGAAATGAATGCCAAGAATGGGCTCAAAGTAAGTTTGTGTACATTGAAAAAACAAGTTTGTGCAGCCCAACATATGCACCAGAAAGCTCGTGGCATCTTTTAAAACTGGGCTTACCTTATACTTCTTCGTGCTGTTCGTTAAATCTAAGCTAGCTATGAGCCAGCTGTCTGATGGCTCCTTGGCTGACCACAGCAAACGATCAAAACTTTCTCCTTCCTGCCTCAGGTACAGGTTGAGCCTGGCAGGATCAGGTGAGGTGTCTGAAGTTGTTGCTATCTGATAGATCAGTCTGACACAGCTCCATTCCTCAGAGTACAGATCAGGGCTGGACAGCACTGCTTTCTCGCCCTCGTAAGACGTATCCACAGAAATGTAATGTCCTGAGAAAAGGCACACACCAGAATAATAAATGTCAGAGGCTCTGCTTTTGCATCCCTGGAAAAAGTACTTATTTAGGAAGGAATGGTAGTTCTGGGACTAGGTCAGGAGGCTGAGACCGCCACTCATCTGGTAAGTCACTTAACCTTTTGATACCCTACTGTACTCACATAAATGTGACTTCATGTGTCTCTCACCATTTTTAAACACAATTTTTAAATTATTGGAAACTTTGAGACAAGATATTTTATCAGTGTAAAGCAGATTCCTAGGTAGTACTATTTGGAATTGATAACTGTAGATAGACAATTTGATTGACAAGACAATTTGCGCACACAGAAATATTTTGCAGGAACATTTAGTTGTTTTATAGATTAAAACTTTTTATTTTCATGTAGGTTTAAAAAAACCCCATAAAATGAGACATTGAAGCTAAACACTCCAAAAGCATTTCTGGTTTCAAAGAATAAAACTAGAAAGACACTTCTAAGTAGTAAAATTAATACATTCAAGTCTGCTGATTCAAAAAATTGCAAAATGTAAAGCAACATCTAAACATACCAGCAGCCCAAGAGTATTTTAAAATTACTCTGTGGGCAAGGTCTAAAACAGTCTTCCATATAAAAATGAAAGGGTGCAATGATAAGCTGAAAGTGCATGAGGAGGCAAAAAATAAGGCAACAGTAAATAAATTACAGTGAAGCATAAGGATGATTCTAGAGTCTTTATTAAGACATCAAAACCAAGATCAGAAGAGTAAAATGGACTACAGGAGTCACAGAAACCTGAAATACAATGCCAGAAAAAAGTGATACAAAAAATGAAAACTTAAAAGACAAATTTAGAAAACCCAAAACACCACAAAACAGTAAGACAAGCTGGGACACCCATGACTGAAATGCTATCCCACAGCCTATCAGGAAAACAATCTTTCTAACCTAGTGTCAATATATATTAGACAAATCCCATTTCTGATACTAATTCTCATCTCCCAAGCTGCAAGTATGAGTTAAAAGTACTGTCAGGACCTGTGTCAAATTTGCCCTTTACCCAGCAGCACATCACACTTTCCAGAGCATATACGTCTTTAATCTCATCTCACTTGACCACAGAGCTTGTCAGTTTCCATGCATTTGTAAATACTTGGATAACTCAGAAATGTCAGCAGTCACACTGATGTTAAATACATTGCTTGCCTTTGAGGTACAAAAATCCCCTCCCAAATCCTGCCTGAAACCTCCCACTCTACCAAGACACCCTGGGGTTGCTTCCCAGAAGCTCTCTTGTTGCCTTTTCAAAAGTATTCTCTCCAATGGAAAAAAATCATCTGCATGGAGGGTCACCACCCCCTCAAGGCAAAGCACAGGTACAGATCTACTTTATGAGGCTTCCAAAGTCCTCTCCCAGGTAGATGCCAGACAGTCACTCTGACAACACCTGATTCTTTGGGAACTGATGTTACAGCATCCCCCTGCATCTGCTCCCTTTATCACCTGCAGACGCAGTGCCCAGCAACCCATTTGTACTGCACATTTTGTTTAACTGATGTAAGAAAAATGATTGCTAAGAGATAGCTGCAGCCCTAAGCAGTGTAAGGGGCTGTGCAAATACAGAAAAGCTGCATTCTTTTTCCCATTTAGGGAATGGAATTTTTTTTGCCTCTTATCATAATTGCTCTTTATATCTACTGTCTGGTTTTAGTCTTTGGGGAAAGTGATTACAAAATCACTGGTTAAGTACGAGTAAATTGTTACTGCAGCAGTATTTGAAAGAAAAATAAACACAGGAACAAATATTTAAAAATCGGCACCTAATGTGCGTGCCAAATACTTAATTTGCCACTACATAACATGGGAGTCCATAGCATCCACTTTCATGCATTTGTCCAGTTAGTTCACACATGTTAGCACAGACAGCATTTATTTGCTGGCATATGCCTGCCCAAGGTACGCATTTTTTTTCACAGGAAGATAGAGGGAAATCACCAAGACTCCATCAGAAGTCAAATGTTTCTTGCACATTTGGTTTTAATTGATGTAATTGATAATTTCCTATTCAGATGAAGAATCTATGTTTTTAGGCTAGCCTGAATTTGAATCATTCTGCTTAAAAAGAAACCTACAATTCAGAATCCATGCCTGGCAATTTCAGTTTAGATTTCAGCCCTGTTTTTGCCTGTACTTCAAGAAAAATCCCACAGAAAACAGATCCTTCTTATAATAGTAATCGTCTTTCTTTTTTGCAGGAATAAATTAGCATTGACATAGGAAAATGCATTTACATGAAGACCTCAAATTACCAGCTATGAGCTGGTAATGGCTGCCAGGTTTTAAAACTTAATTATATGTAGACTAAGATTTCTTCTACAAAAATAGTGGTTTAAAAGAAAACCGCTTATAATTTCCAATTGGGTTGATTATGTCACTGTAAATTTGACTCTGCTGTCTGTGTGTTGTGCACTTGCTCCCACTTTGTCTGATTCACCACAGGTACGAAAGCAAAGATCATGAACTCCCTTTTTAACTGTGGGTGGGGGTTGGTTGCTTTTTCTAAAAAGATTAATTTTACATATTCATTAACTCTCCAGAAACAGAGTGCTCTTACTCCAAACTAATAATTTTAGCTTTTTTTGAAAATTTAAATGTGTAGTTGGCTCCACTGAAATCAATGTGAGCACTGATAGAGAGCTTCATGTGTAAGTTTAAATGCTTTACTAATCAGGATCAGAGACTGTGGCACTTGGCAGTATCAAGCACAGAAAGCACCAACGTTAAACTTCTTCCAAATGAATGGTGGCATTGACTAAATGGCCTTTACCCTAAACTGTACTTCAGTAACAGCAGTGGCGTGCCATTGATGCACAAAGGAAGGTCTCACAATGCAGACCTCGAGAACTGACAGAGAGCAATTGTGAGAGCAAAGCAAGGCAAAGGGGGTGTTTCTTGGAGTAAAGAAGCAGACAACTTTCCACACTTGTTTGTGGGAGTAATAGAAGGTTATTTTCCAGTCTGTGGAGAATTTTATGAATGCACAGTGGTGTAGCCTCTCAAAAATGTTACATACAGCTTCATTTTGCAGCATGCCACAATCCTCCTGCAAATGCCCAAGACAGTTAATTTGCAGCAGTCATTCAGGAGTTATCAAGAGAGGGCTACTCTTCAAAATCACAGGAAGGCAGATGAGCACAGTCACAAAACTGTAGGAGAAGCCTGATGACACAGAAACACAAGCAAGCAATTTCCAGTAATTACTTCCTCAGGTGGTAGATGCAGCCCTAAGTAGTGTAAGAGGCTGTGCAAATACAGGAAAGCTGAATTTTCTTTTTCATGTTCTGACTGACGTGACTTCTTGAGTATCATGGAGAGTGGCCTGGCCAACACAGTCAATTCCCTCAGGACTCTGGGATGCATCTCATCAGGTCCCATAGACTTTCAGGTGGCCACAAACTTGATTCTGTCTGAGGGACTTGGCTCCTTCAGCCATGTTTTACAGTCCATTCACTCGAGAGGTGTGGGGAAGAGAACGTGCCATTTTTGAGGCATAAGATTTTTGAGCACCTCAGCCTTCTCCTCATCCTAGTTACCATTTTGCCAGCCTCACTTATCAAGGGGGTAAATGTTTTCTTTGATCTTCCTTTTCTGGCTGACACACCTGTAGAAGCTCTTTGTTTTGTTCTCGTGACATTTGTGAAGTTCAGCTCCAGCTTTGCCTTTGCCTTCCTCATCCCATTCCTGCACAACTGAGGTGTGACCCTATAATCTTCCCTGGATACTAGTCCTTGCTTTCACTGATTGTGGATTTCTTTCTCGCCCTTTAGTTTGACTAGCAGGTCCTGACTAACCCATGCCAGTCTTTTGCCTTTCTTGCCTGAACTTTTCTTCCTTTTGCTAGTTCTTGTGCTCTACAGACAGCATCCTTAAAGATCTGGAGACTTCTTTTGCTCCGTTGTCCCTCAGAGCAGTTTCCCAGAAGGTCCTCTTGACTACATCCTTGATGATCTGGAATTTTGCTTTCTTAAAATTCATGATTCTGACTTTACTCTTTGCCTGACCTCAGGACTGCAAACTCCACCAACGCATGATCACTGCAGCCCAAGCTGCCTTCAATCTTGATGGCCCAAATTAACTTGTGTTGCAACCCATGGGTCCAGTATCAGGTGCCCTCTGGTAGGGCTGTCTATAAGGGGCCAGGCAAGAACCTGCAAACACAATGCCTCTTGCAGCTGGAACAAGAAGGCTTTGTCAGCAGGCTCCCCTTGGTTGGGTAGCCAAGAGGCTCTCTTTGTTGTCTCAGTGTCTGATTCTTACCCACAGGCTTTCAACCTGCTCATGCCTATTCCTCAGAGACAGATCCTGAAGGTGGATCCTTCAACTCGCTTCCTGATAGAGGGGAACCCCTCCACACTTACTTTTCTTGAACAGCCTGTAGCCATCCATAGGTGCAATTCAGTCATGGGATTTGTCCCACCAAGTTTCAGTAAAGGCAATAATCTTGTAACTTCACAGCAACACAGTGGCTTCCTTTTTGTCCTGTTTGTTGCCCACACAGTGTGCACTGGTACAAAGGCACTTCAGCTGAGCTGTCAGCTCATGCTGCCTTCTTGGAGGAATACTCTCTAATTTCTCTGAGATATTTCACTGGTGTTTCTTGACTTCTGTTACCTCAGGAGCCCCTAGCTTGTCTCCATAAGACATCAAATGTGCTGCAGTGCGACCATCACATCTCAGATCCACTGGCTGAGGGCCCTCACCTGCACCCTGTCCCTTTAACCTTGGTATGTCACCCCACAGCTTGTCAAGGACAAGCCTGACATTGTCCCCTTCCCTGACACATCTAGTTTAAAGCTTCATCAATGAGCCCTGCTAGCTCCTTGCCAAGCTTCTGCAGACATGACAAAAGCCAGGAATTGCTAACTACCTTTGACTGCTAACAGCCAGCAGATGCCTGGTGAAGGGAAATACCTACAGCCAGGACAAGAGATGGGAGAAAGGAAACACACAAATGTTTCCCTTACCACTCTCTCACTACTCAGGCTAGTGTGTAATGCACCTTTTACTCACATTTCTATGATGATGTTATACCTACCATGTAACTTGACTGTCTTCTGCTTGACAGCTGAATCAAACTTTACAGGACCAAGCACGTGGTCATCTTACATTCCTCCATGTCCAAGCAAAACACTGAGCCCAGGGGGAATGAGGACACTATGTTTCAAGCCTTTCCCTCCTCAATGCAACTATGCACTGCAGCAGCAAGTCTGTCAAAAAGAGATTTTTAAAATCCTCCGGTATCAATGTCTGTCATCTTGCTGCTCTAATAAGCAGTTCTGTACAGAGCTTCTCTCAATCACAGTAGGTGATGCATTAACTCCATGAGTCATTCACCCCAGTTTTCCAAATATATATATATAAAGGTGGGCATCAATAGCTCAGTCAGCAGTGGTTATATCAATGGCTAAGGAATAAGGGCTGCTGAGACCAGAAATAGTGCTTTTTCCAAAAAAGAGCACAGAAACTACACTGATTGCTTTCTCTGTAAATAGCACAAACAAGACAAAAAGCCAGATGCTGGCTAATAGACTAAAACAAATTGCATTGAGAAAAAATGGAAAAAAAACTCCAACCAACCACTGAGATAAATAAAATTACCGGTTAGCTTTTCAATTATATATTTCCTCTGTAAAAATTTGGAAGGGTAACCACAGACTTGTTCTGGCTCTTTGTGGAGTTTATGTCTGACACAGCTGTTCACTTAGTTCAGCCACAGTACAGCTTTGCAAGAAAAACTGAATATAAGCAGCAAGCTCCAAGAGAAACAATAATAAGGAAATATGAAGCAGGAAAAGTTTGAGAATCTACATTTGATTAGGTACTCATTTATACAGTAACATGGCAAGAAATGTCTAACACTTGAGAGTCCTGTTTTGATTTTCTCTGTATTTCCCATACAGAAACAGGAAAGAATGTTACCAGGGTTTCTTAGGACAAAAGTCGATCTATTGATGCCTTCTATGGAATCTCAGAATCTCAGTTTTGGGTCTTGGCTTTAGTTTTGGGATTTCTTTTATATTTTATTAAAAAAAAAAAGGTAGAAAAGCAGTACAAAAAAAGGGTACAAAAAAAAGATAGAAAAACATAGCTTTTTGAGACCTATGAAGTCTTCTTACATCTCCAGAAAAAGCTGGAAATATTACCAATAGAGCCAGAGTGACAAAATTTTGCAAATGAAGTTTGCACATGGAGGCCCCATGCCCTCTTCCTCAGTTGGATCCTTCAGATAAGAAAATGCAGCAACAATGCAGTGGATAACCCAAAATGTTACTTTATTCCACATCTATCTGTGCCCAAAATTGTTACTGTGTAAGACCTACATGGGACTAGTGGGTGCTGGGTCTTTCTAAAGCCAGGGTCACACAAGCAGAACCCTCTTGCTTGGGGGGGTCACACCCCCATTTTGAGTTTCCCCTTGATCCCCAGGAGACAGTGAGATTTCAGCACCTTTATAACTAGTGATTATTAGTGCTATTTTTTGCCTGTTGCTATTTCGTTTTGTTAGTAATCTGTTATTTTCTTCATGTATATCTACTCATATTTGTTTCTCCTCATTGGTGGAAAGAGATTGATTGAAACTATATGGGTAGGTAAGTCATTTCAGAGTGCCCACTTATTAAATTGTCTTAAAAGAAGACAAATGATGATCCACTTTTGCCAGAGCTGGTGTTTAATCCCTTCCCCTTGGCCCTTGGGAGACTTGCAGCAGCAGTTTCTCCCCTGGACAGATGGATGTACTCACAACACACACAGGGCTGAGTGGAAAAGCCTGGCCCACATCGATGAACATAGAGACTCAGTCCCAAAGCATTCAGGGTGGTGCCATGATTAAAGCTACATGATGCTGCAGGGTATAACTGGTGTTTTCATTCCCATCAAGCCACTGATTATTTTATTTCTGGCAAGCTGTTAGATTCACATCAGAT
The DNA here is from genome assembly GCA_024734555.1 of Trochalopteron elliotii. Classification (NCBI taxonomy): domain Eukaryota; kingdom Metazoa; phylum Chordata; class Aves; order Passeriformes; family Leiothrichidae; genus Trochalopteron; species Trochalopteron elliotii. The sequence continues at coordinate 147,143 of JANPWX010018558.1, read as the reverse complement.
GACCTATATGGTATACCCTGGGACTAATCAGTATTGTCAACACTGAAAAAACGTTCTGTTCTTTAAGCCTCTTTGTCTCCTCCATGGTTTCTTAAAAGTAGCTCTGTGAAAATAGCTGAGGATGGAGAAGCAGGAGGTGGGTGTTTTGTGTTTGGTGTCTGCAGTGACTGACATGCATTGCTATTGTCAAAGTGTTTCTTTCTCTTCTGTGTCTACAGGGGCAGCAGCAGTTTCAAGCCTAAAGCTGTCACTTTTTGCAGAAAAAGCCTGTAGTACCACCTGGCCACTGGTGGCTGCCCTTCCAGGCAGGGAGGGAACCTGAATACCCCACCAGACCTGCCCCTGTGTTAGTCATCTTCTAAAGGGAGTCAACAGCGTTTCCAGGTAACTCTCACAAAGCTGAGTAGTATTTATTAAAAGCAAAAATATTCTTTAGAAAGGCACAGTCTGGTGTGATGAAAACACAGGCAGTTCACCCAGGTAGTCACCCACCTTCCTCTGGCCAAATGGACAAACCTGACAACAGAATTCCTCCAGCAGCTTTCCCTCCAGCTCAACTTACTTTACGAACTGAGTCTCCCTACAGGGACTGAGATTAATGATTTGATCATTTTCTTGCCACATTCACCAGACCAGGCCAGGGAACTCCTGTTTGCCAGTCCTGGGGCATAAATCTTCCAAAGCTTCTTTCCCAAAGGATGGCTTTATGAATTAACTACCAGCTCCACCTCCTGCCCTGGCCTTTGCTCCCCCAGGAAGTTCAGAAATACAGTTGTTAGCAAGCCTGTCAAAAGTAATATGATTAGCCCTGAAACACTCTGTGACTTCTTGCAGCTACTACCACCCTGGAAATGTCTTCCAGCCTCCATCCATCAGCTTGCCTGTGAAAGTCTGGCAAGGGTCCAGCCTGAGCTGCTGTTTTCTGCTTCTGATTTAAAAGAGTTGCACCACTGCACTGGGGATGCTTCCTCTCCTTGTTCTCCTTCAAGTCCCAAGGTCCTTACATCATGCACCAGATCTCTTGTTTATTCTGAGCCACAAGCATGTGGGTTTTTTGCTTTCACAATGACCTCAACAATTTTTATACACTTTCAAATTTTGTTTCCGTTGTTCCAACCAACCCATCAGTCTCAGTAATCTGCTGTTCACACTACTCAGTTCTCATTTTCATGCTACTCATTACATAATTTCAACAACTTTTCATCTGCTGACACAAAGGCTGCCAAGTTTTTGTTGGGTATCTCTGATTTTCCTTGAAACAGCTCTTTCAAAAAGACGTCTCCATGACTTCTGTTAGCTGGCATATGTCAACAGAAGGAAGGTAATATTTGGAGACAGGAGATTCTCTGCTGTGAATTTCTGGGAAATAATTGAAAAGTTTTTTCTTTATTCTTTGGCATTCTAGATGAGTTTCCATTGCCCCCAGTGCACAGGGAACATGAAAGATAAAAAGCAGATACAGTAGAAATCCCCAGGCATTTATTTGTTCACATTTCTCATCTCTTTCACTGCTAGCTCTATTTCTTTGCTAAATCATGTTTCCACCAGGATCAAGCACACAGGGGAATGCACTGTGACATCTTTTCCAGCACAGCTGCTTGCTGTGGTGGAGTGCATCCCTCCTTCAGCAGAAAAATATAAATTTCCACTCCATTGCATTATATTGTCTATTTGCTCATCACTCCTTTTATTTACTTACACAGGTGCACATGGTGTGATGTGGTGGACTATGAGGGTAACATATTACGAGCTCTGCTCTGTATTATGTGCATATTATGGGCTCTGTGATATGAGGACATCTCAGCCTGGCCAAGGAAAACCTTGCCACTGTAGTCCACACGGTTTTGGTGACACATCTTTGAAGAAAAAACTATCAAACTTGCAATCCACATCAAATTGTAGCCCAGCACCCCACAAGGAGCCAACATTTGGAATTTGGTGAGCCAGACCATGAAACAAGGGATTTCTTGCTATGTTTTAAAAGAGGGCATTTATGGGGCCTCACTTCTCCTTGGATCAGAGTGTCAAGAACAGCCATGGGGAGTAAGAGTTTAAGAAAGAGAAGAAAAAGATATTCCAACCCAATCAACCCTGTTTTGGTTTCTGCATGTCTGGATTTCCATCATCTGGAAGATCAGGCTTTTGTACATCAAAAGTAAAGATTTCTTGGTTGAGTAATGTCCTTGGTGTACTCCAAAGGGGTTAAACTAAAAGCCCGTGGTGCTCACCATCTACGCCAAGCTCTGAAGCAATCCTGGACTTAGGGAAGCAAGAAGACTCTGGTCACAGGAAGCAGTAACCCTGGGAGGGAGAGGGCAAGTAAGCTTTGGAGTTGACATGAGCAGGGAACAGAAGTCTGCCCATCATGACTTGGCTTTGGTGCATGACAGAGTAGGATCACAAGCATGCATGGGAGGTCCTGGACCAGGTTTTCCCTTGGGAAAATAAAAAAAAACTTAAGTGGTGGCCTACTGGAGTGCATCTGCAAACCATGTGGATGCACTAAATGCAAGATTATAAAAGCTAAACTTTCCTACTGCCTGGATCTGCCAAATCACTTGGCCTACTGCATTACCCTGGAAAACAGCTCATCTGCCTGAACACTTGTCTCTCTCAGCTACATCAGATCAGCTAAAATGTAACCTTTCTCCACAAGCCTTATCTCTGCAAGGGAAACTACAGATCTGCTTGGGTTGTAGAAATTACATTTATTCTGATACTTGTCTGGACCCCAGGTCCAACACAGATAGAAAAAACCCAAAACTTGAAATATATATTTGGTTTCACTGGCATCAGAAGTTGAACTCCCATGAGTTCAGTATCCTGCTTTACCTAAGCTTAGTGGTTTCACATTCTTTTTTATACCAGAACCATTGGGATAACTGGCAGGCTTATGGTGGGCTGATCAATGATCTCACATCATAAAATGCAAACAGAACTGCAGACAGGTGAGGCACATATTTATATATATGAGCTGAAACAGCTGGCAATAGAAAGAGCTTAGAGGTGAGCTAATCAAATCCTGATGAGTGCTGGCAGTAACCTGGTCACAGGTCACTTGAGGGAATTGGCATAGCCACGCTATCAGTTTCCAAAAACCACTGGAGATCACTGTCTTGCAATGAGTTTATCACCGGCTGCTGTTGAGCAGCCCCTTAGCTCCTGCTCTACCCACTCCACAGCCCCTTAGCTCCTGCTCTACCCACTCCACAGCCCCTTAGCTCCTGCTCTACTCACTCCCCCCCCTTACTCTTGAGTAACTGACCCTAAGCAAAAAAGCAGCAGCAGTGACTCATCCTCTGTCCCTGCAAGCTTCATCCTGGGCCAGGCACATGCAATGGTGAAGATTCAACATGACAATCACAAAACCTTCAGTCAAGGAGCACATCTATTGATGTTAAACATCACAACAACCAGGCCCATGGCTAACATCTCCTGGAGTTCTGCACAATTGCATCCATCAATTAACCATTTCAAATATTGGGTTCAATTTATTAGGGATGCTTTAGGCTAGCAGTCCTGCACATCATTCCTGCTTGGCAGGGGCTGGTAGGAGCTGAGGGTGTGTATGAGGTGTACAGAAAGACTGAGCCAAAATCCACAGAACTGGATAAGGGTTTATCTAAACAATGCCAATATATGTAACTGTAATCTCTAGAATATCTCAGTGGTGAATTTACTAATGGTCTTAATATCCACAGAATTCACAATGTATTTTACAGGATGCTCTTGTTCTCTGTGGGGAGGGGCTGATGCCCTAGGATTCTCTCCCCTATCCATGAGTAGTTGCAGTCCCTAGAACCCCTGGAAGGAGATTCAGTTGTGGAGCTTCTGCTCCAAGCAGAAGCTTGGACAATTGAACTATCCAAAATTAGTGAGGATCACTTAGTATCAAAAGCAAAAGACAACTCCTTGTGCATACTCTGATATAAGGAACAGAAAGAGATAGAAGCCAATCAATGGTATGAATGTTTAGTCATTTAGGAAGCAGTATGTGGCTTTCTATCTCATATCTAACTGCTGATGGCAAGCAACTGAGTTTTGATATATTTTAGCTTCCCCAGGTTTTACTTGAATTAAAATAGCTAGTCAAATCCTTCTTTGTCCAACTCAGTGAACCACCTGACACATCTGAATTCACCTCAGGCTGTAGGATGTCACTAGGCACAGGGCTCTGCCATCTGTCTGTCCCAGTCCAGTCTTCACACGTCTGTCACACTGGCCTCTCTGCTTCTTCCCCTTGCTAGGCAACAGTCAACAAATTATTTCCTTCAGGCATCCCCTTCAAATGCTCCCCAGCTGCCCTGGGACACTTGTCATCACATATACTAAGACTTTGTTTGTAACAGACTCAAATATTTCCATTTTTTTTCTAGATTACTTTTGAAGTGAAAAGCTCACAAGAATGTTGGTGAATTTTAGCACTTTCTGCAATGTCATTCCAGTGAATACCCAGTCTTATCCTCAGGCAATTGCTCACAAAGGAATTCAGCATACCCCACTTGAGCTGTAAGATACATTTATCAAGACTGAAGTAAAACCTGAGATATAAATGAGTCATTGAAAACAACCTATCAATCTGGCCCTGCCAGTTCATGACACTGTTTTCTTCAAAATGTCCTCACCGACTCGTTTCACAGCCAAAGTAAAAGTTTGTCAAAACTTTCCAAAGTAATTGAGTTTATAGCCTCTCATTAGATATTATTATTATTATTATTATTACTATTATTATTATTACTATTATTATTATTATTATTATTATTATTATTATTATTCCCCCTAAGGGATCACTAAGGCTATTAGGGCTTACTGTATTTATTTTATATCCTGAATAGCCTAGAGAGGAGGAGACTGAGGGGAGGCCCTATTGTGCTCTTCAACATTCTCAGGAGGTGAAGTAGAAGGGTGGACTGATCTCTGCACTCTTGAGACCAGCGAGAGGACTCAAGAAAACAGCACAAAGCTGAGTCAGGGGAGGTTTAGGTTGGGTATCAGCAAAAGGTTCTTCACTCTGAGGGTGGCTGGGCACTGGAACAGGCTCCTCAGGGAAGTGGTCACAGCACCAAGCCTGACAGAGTTCCAGAAGAGTTTGGACAATGCTCTGAGGCACATGGTGTGACTCTTGGGGCACAAGAGTCCCGAGCAGGGCCACAAGTTGGACTTGATGGGATCCCTCCAACTCAGCATATTCTGTGATTCTGTGATCCTAGGGTGATCAAACAAACATCAATGAAGTTTATATAAATCCATAAAACACTATTTAAATTAACTTACACTTGGTGTGCTAAATCTCACTGGGCACTACCCTAAAGGAGTGGCTCCCTTGCAAATGTGCACCCTGCATTTGAGTATTGTGCACAATGCAATTAAAGAACCCCAAAATGTGCCAGCAGATCTGACCTCACCTCCCCCCAGCTGGCTGTTAGTAGCCAAGAGTGGTCTCAGATGGATGTTCAGGTATGAATAAAGTGTAGAATAAGCACACTGTGACTACTCTCCTGCTGCCTCCCAGTTCTTGCTGCCATTTTTCAGTGTGGAGGGCTGCATGTGCTGATTATGGTACCAACTGTATGAACACACAAGCCTAACTAAGCAGCATGTGCCTCACATTTATTCTGAATAAAAACAAACTATGCAGAACATAAACCTTGCAGAAATAACTTTGCTCTATTTGCCAAGCTTTGTGTGGTCTTTCTAAAAACATTCCTTAGTCCATGTTTTCTAGGACTGCCTTCCAGTGTCATATTTGCCATGAAGTATAACCCAGAAGTTGAGACAAGGCAAATGCTGGAATGTTTGAAGGCGTTACCAAAGTTCATACAGCATCAACAAACAGTGCCAATCCCAACACATTTTCTCTGTGTTTGCAGCTTCCCCAGGAAGAGCGAATTCTCTGTTGCAGAAGTATTTTCTGCAAACTCGTGTCCCTTGAGGGGAAATGAGAGCCAGGAGCTCGCGCTGGGCGCATGTGAGTGCTCCCACACGCTGCTCACAGCACGGACAGCAGTGCTGGCCTGTCTGGCTGGACACTGGCAATGACTCACAGCTTTGTTTCTACTGAAACTATTCAAGAAACAGATTTTCAAGCCTGTCCCTGCAGCTGATCCTATCAGTTTTGCCTCTTACCCTGAGGAGTCGGAAACTTCTGCTGCTTGCAGAGAAAGCTCATTGTTTACTGAAGAAATCTGCAGTTGTGCTCATCCAAGAAGTATCAATGGACATTTCTGGGAATACAGAGACAATTAATTCCTTATTAAATGTTAATGAGTGATTAGATGAGCTGGACAACCATTATTTTGGATTCAAATTTTGTACACAGGCTGCTTGACTCTTAGGAGTAAAAAGGTGTGGGAATGTCTTTCCCAGCCCCTGCTCCAAGCTACAGACTCAAATAGCATCAACAGCTGCTTCAGAACACAAACACAGACAAGAGACATTTGCCATGAAATGTGGTATCAGTGCAACCTTCTGACATGGTCCCCAGACTCTCTGTCTACTGTGAAGCAGGAGAAAGTCCCACTTCCAGAGCACTTAGAGCAGGAAACTTCCAGAGCTGTTGCTCCTCCGCACCTGAGAAGCTGAGAGTAAACTAGGCCACAAGAGTAGATGCTTGCCAAGTTTTATCTTGGAAAACAAGAAGAATATTTATAACCATTGGGAACTTGGAAAAAACAAAAAGACAACTTTTCAATGCATGATACTGAAATAACCTGAAGTACTGAGTCAGTATTCCTATAGCTGCAGTGCTCTGAGGAAGGAAAGAAAGCACAAGAGCTCACATACCAGTCTTCAAAAGCCTGGTCTCTCAAGCTACCAAGAAGCTGATACAAGCTGACCTGGTATGAAACAATCATCTAAGGCAAAAGGTCTTCACATTCTGAATTCAGGAATATGTAATCACACAAGAATGCTGCAAAGAACTTTGCTATATATATATTTTACTTTTTCCACTAAAAAAAATTATATATAATGGGGGAGGGGGTGTCAATAAAATACATAATGCAAATAGGTAACTAAATTTTCTGAAAGATTCTGTAACATTCATAGAGGCTCCTGGTCAAAAGGAATGACAAAAGTCAGAGGGTCTGCAAAAGCCTACCAAATTTTTTTAGTAAATTACATCCTTAGCAAGGAAATCAGTGTGTTTGTCCCTGACCTCCTATGTAGACATGCAGCAATGGGTTTTGGATGAAGGGGTAGGGTAAAAGAGAAGAGGGACAGAGATTTTAATTAAAGAGGGAGAGAGAGGGAGAGAGAGAAAGGAAGAAAGAAAAAGACGTCACCAGTCCTGGCCCTAGTATTGAACCAGCTGGGGTGTCCAGGGTCCTGGAAGTGGGCTGGTCCCAAGCACCTGGGCTTTGTGGAGGTACCTTTCTACAGGTAAGTTACCCCTGCCCTGGAGATAGGTTTCTTGCCTTCTACGCAAATCAGTTATCACACACACTACATTCTTTTAGACCTTTATGGAAACAGTTCAGAGGGCTTTGGTAGTTTATGGTGGTCTTGATTTCTCCCTACAGTCCATACCCAGTTCTTGGCCTCAATTCTGTGCCTGCACTGTTCTGTGTTGTGCTTATCTCCACATTATTATTATTATTAAATATTATGAAATTGTGCAATAAGCCAGTGAGATAGGAGAATAAAGCAGTAAGTATAGAGTAGTTTATTACAGTTGTTTTAAAAGCAATTAATTTAATTCCTTGCTTTAGGTGAAAATTAAAAATATGTCATAACTTGAGAAAATAGTAAAATCAATTATTTAGAGTATTACCTATATAATCAGTTTGATTTTAATCTGATCAGGGAATAATAGAATAAAAGTTCAGAACAGAACAACCCATTTCATGCTCATTTCTGATGCTCACTGAAGTTGTCACAGTATTGGTCCATTCTCCCTCACAGCTTATGGCTCTTTGGTTGTGGATGCTTGCAGATTGTTGCTGACTTAAGACTATTGATATTAGCTAGAGATGACGGGCAGCAGAAGTGGTTGACAGAGGATTGACAGAGGTCTTGCTACTTCACAATTTTTGTAATTCTCTCAACTTTCGGGAAAAAAATTAATTCATTGTTTAGCAACATATTGCTATAAGAAATTGGAAGACATAAAGTCATTGGAAAGCAAAGCCATGACTCCTGATTAAATTTTGAAATTCCATGCTGTGTATCAATTCCTCTTTGGCCTGGACTCCTTCAGCACCCTTTTCAGCAGATTTACTCCGGTCTACCTATCTATCAAAGCATTCATGGCTTTGGACAATCTACCACTCCCAAACCCTCATCCACAGCTTTGCAGGGCTGTTTCCTGTCACCTTCAGGTACCTCAGGAGGCAAGAATGACCACAGGAACATCAATGGAAACCTGAAGCAGATTCCCTGGGCACACCATGCAACCTCCTCAGTGACTTGTGCTAAAATGCACAGACCCCTGGCCACGTAAAGCCTGCAAACATCTCTCCCAAAAGACCTTACAGGCTGCCCTCTTCCACCAGGCTAAAGCAAAACATTCCTGTGAGGCCCCTTCCCTTTGCCACCCTTCCCTGCCAGGGGGTACACTGCAGTACAAAACAGCTCATACACACAGTGTACTAAATCAGATGGTACAACCACTGAATTAGAAAAGATCTTAGAAGGATGGTTCAGCTAGTGCAGATGTCAAACAGGCAACAATTCCACTTTCCAGCAAGTTCCAAAGATAAAGTAGGGTTTTTTTTGTCTTTTCACAGAATTGTTTCAATACTTTTCAGGCTGTGGACTTCTTTTGAGACTTCTTGCTGCTCTGGGCTTCAACTTTCTCTCTCTCATGGTGGACTAACCTGCAGATCAACCATAGGCATAGCAATGAAACTCCCTTTTGGATGCATAACTAACAGAAAACACAAAATCTAAGCAACCATGAAAAGAGAACTTTTTAACTAGCAGAAAAATATCTAGCTGACCCAGCACAAGAAAAGATTCTCATCCCTGTGTTAGTAAGGGATGACTGATCATGTTGAAGCCTATTTTTGTCTTCAACACCCAGCAGCTGTGAATTTATATTCACTTTATATTCGCTCCAAATTTTTATAAAAACAAACACAGATTACAGCTCTCTGGTTTTTACCTACATGCAGTAATCCAAACTACACATTCCCCTCATCTTATTTCCATATAAGACAACTTCAATGTGCAACATTCTCTCTTCTTTTTCAAACAAACTACAGTTACTGCCCTAATAACTCTCCAGTTTGACACTCAGTTTAAAATAACCACTAGAAGTGGCTATATTTAGAGAACAATCTGGTATTGGTATAAAGCCTCTCATGTTTCCACTCAAGCACACAAGAATATCCTTGGCCAGGACAGAAATCCCTCTGCGAAAGGTCTTGTAAGAATTCAAATGCAAAACTATGACTGTATAGGAACTAGAAAAGATTCATTCATTTGAATTCCTCCTGCTTGTTAGTGAGCTTCAACTAAGCTTCTATAAAGCACAGCTTAGATTAGCACTGCCTTGAAATGCTAGAAATGACATCTTAAAAAGAAGCATTCTACAGCTACATGTAAGTTTTGAAGGCTATCTATGAAGATGTTAATACCTGACAGTAGGCACTGTGAAGCTCAATATTAAGCTGCAGATGCCAACATTAAGCAAACCTGTATATTGACGCAGATTAGAAAACATAATTTATTCTGTATAGTGTCATATTTTATTATTGCTTGTGCATGAGATTATCATGTCTCTAAAGCCTACCTCTAAGGGAAGGAAAGATCTAGTACGTCCACTTTTCTAATAAAAAATTATTGCTGCTATATTTGTTACACTTTTAAGATCCAGGTACCATGATAGCTGCATTTGCAGTTTGCTTTTGGGTACCTCCGTGTACTCTAGCACTCAAGGCAGACTTTACTTTTCTTAAGAACTCAGGAATTTGCACGTTCAAGAAGTAGTTTACACTGTGGAAAACCATATCCAAATTTGTTCACAGCTAGGGGAGTAAACTAAGCTGCAGCTTAAAGCCAGAGGAGTACTAGAATTTCCTTATTTCCTTGCAGTCTGTATTGAGTAAATTTTCTGAACTGAACAGTTAAGGATGACACCAAACTGTCAGGCTCTATAATAGAAAATTGTTTACTATAGAGTAGAGGCAAAATATAACAACAATGGCATTACTCCAGTTCTGCTACGGATTCTCACTGTCGTTCTACTATAATCATACAGGACAAAATTGACTATCACCTGACACTTGGGTACACAAATATGATTCTCCTGGGATAAAAAACATCTCAGGAAGATTGTAAAGCATGAAGAAATGCGTCACCAGGTACCTGGTCTGCTGGTTCCAGTTCCTTCCTAGAGCTTGCAAATAATTGCAATTGTTTGCCACAAGTGTTTACGTGTCTAAGGCAGGAAACATGCCTTGCTGTACACCAGGCATCTGGCACTCAGGGGAAGGAGAAAAGAAGGGATTTGCTAGGAGCAGACAACAGCAAGAAATACTGATAATGAACTGCAGGTCAGCTTGAGGATACATGACTTGGGAGAATTAAGGACTCTATTTCCCAAACAGATGCAAGGGAGCGAGCACAGACACCTGCATCTGTTTCATCACTTGCCTGAACCTGGTCTGATGAGCTGAGAGCAGCTCAGAGTCAATACTGCACCATTACTGCCCTTGCCACAAGGACACATTGCTGGCTTATGTCCAACCTGGTATTCACCAAGGCCCCCAGGGCCTTTTCTGCCTAGCTGCTTCTAACTAGGCCACAATATAAAAAACATGGAATGTTCTCCCAAAAGACCCACCAGTGCTCACAAGTCTTGACTTAAAATCCATCAAGATTTTAAGTCAGAAGAGACTGCCTTACAGGTACCTACAACTGCATGAGGCTGGTTGGATTCTTATTGCCAGCCACCAACCTCATCATCCAACCCCGAATGGACAGGTGTTAAAGTGGTGTTTGCTGCATTCCACAGCTCTGTAACCCAGAGAAAGCACCCATTCCACCTGCTGACTGGAGCTTTTTCAAGGGCCTTCTCAAGTCGTGTTCATAGTAATTTGTGAAAAGCAAGAAACTATATTCCAGGCTGGAAAAAACACTGTTTAGCAAATGTGAAAGAGGCCTGTTAAGGGAGTCACATTTTCATTGCCAGATGCAGAAATGAATTAGTAAGTACACTGGATAATTAAGGTTCCCCATCTCCATATCAGGATTTCTGCTGCAAGTGGAAAGTGCTTTGTGGGACACTTAGAATTTTACTGACAAGAAGTGTTTACAGAGTGAATCTAAATTTTGTTTAGTGTATTAGAACATGATCTTTAATGTTATTATTAGAAAACAGGGAAATCTGTTTATTCACACATCAGTTATGATTGTCTGGCTTCCTTGTCCTCCAGGCATAACATCTTGCCACAAATGCATCAGCATTTCCCCAGACTCCACTGTCATGCAGAAGCCTGCTCCAACCTTTTTGAACCATGAGGGATAGACAAGGCAACAGTCTCACAGTATTGATCAATTGGTAGTGATGTAATATCCAAAAAATAAGAGAATCCGAAAGATGGATAATTACCTCTGTCAATAGCTTTGTATCTGACTACGGTTTGGTATACAACAGCTGTAACCTGCCCTTCCATTTCTGTAGCTCTTTATGCATTTTTAATATCAAATACAGTTTGTGGGCCAGGAAAATTGAAGAAACTTGGCACGTCACAACAGTGTCTCTTTAAACATTTTAATGGTCTGCTGATTGAAAACTGTGAAGACTCTGTTTCCTAAAAGACTTTGGCTAATGTTTCAAATGGAGATCTAATTGCTATGATTCATGGTTATTTTCATACTAGACTCACAAGGTTTTCAGAACAGAGTGAAGTGCTAGTAACATGCAGCTCATACTTTATCAGAGAATATATCTATTTAAAACAGCATTCAAAGTACACCAGCACAATTACTCATACTTGTAGAGTTGTCTCAAATACTGATCTTGAGCCACATTTGGCAAAGGAGAATGTGTTGGAGGAAAGGAACAGCCATACAGTGTAGAAGACACTCTGTTAATCAAAGACCAGTATATTGTTACGTGAAACTGTAGGAATCTTTGGCTTGATCATTATGTGAAGAAGGACTAGAATAATCACATGTTAATCTCTGGCTGTCTAGAGACACAGTGAAGGATGGGGTAAAAGAGGCTTACTCTTTGCAATGGGAGCAATAAAATTCTTCAAATTATATAAAGCATTCTAAGCAACCAAAGTATTATATAAAATTACATAGATGACTGTGGCCTTTTATCTGGCCTTCTGTAGCATAACTGCTAAAAAGTATTATTAAGACAGCAAAAACTCAAACATTAAAGGAAAATCTCTCTAATTTTTAAAGTATATTTTCTTGAGATGTAACCATAGAAGATTTGACCCTATTTGGTAAGTTCAATCAGTCAAGTAATTATAGCTTTGCTTGTACTGCTCTTGCACACAGTGGCTGGGGATGAAACATCTCAGAAGGTAATGCAATGGGAGAACTCCAAAAAAAACAAACAAAACCAACTAGCTGTAATGAGTTTGGACTTACTTTTTCAACAGGCTTCCAAATATTTCTACTCAATAGCATTCTATATAATAAGAATATTAGGGCATTTTCAGGCTGATTCTATTAAAGCTTTGAACAGTCTGTACCATGTGCAAGATGAACAAGTTTTCTTTACTAGTGGAAATGCTTCCAGAGTGTCTGTGATCATTCTTTCAGCACAAGTGCAAGCTTACTTTTCCTCAGTACAGATCTTGACTCCCTTTGGATCTTGACCAAAATTTATAGTGAATATATTTCTTCCTTTCCCTCCAAAAAATGAATTGGCAAATTATTTGTTTTCCTCTTTGTTTTTCAAGATGATTACACATGTAGTGTAATAGGTGCAACAACCACAAAGTGGCCTGACAGCACTTTTACTGATTAAAAAAAAAGCCATGTTGCACCTTGGAATTTCTGCAAAAAACTTCAGTTCATTTGCATCTTTCATTCTTTTTCAGAAAGCTGAAAATATTCCTAGCAGTCTTCAGCACGTGATCTGCATGTTTGTACTTGAATTTTAGCAAACTTCAACAACATCTGCAAGGCCAGGGGTTACAGGCCTGTAAATCAAAATCAAAAAAGTGATTTTTTTTGACTGAAATGATTTCACCTCCATCACAACTCCCAAATACTCTTTTTCCCTCCTACAGTTTTTTTGTTTGGTTGTTTTTTGCGTTTTTTCAAATATAAGTGGCAAATTATCTATTTTCATGTTTTTTCATGTAAAACAAAGTCCAGCCTATTGTCGGAAGTGCAAGGTATATTCAGTAAACTTGAATTTTCTAAGAGTCTCTCTCTTGTGGCCAAATTCCATGGCTCAGTGCAAAAAATGCACTATAGCAGTTGTCGACTCTGTAAGCACTGAATCAGTAACAGCTGCAGGTGAAAATACACTTATGAGAACGTAACTGTTCTGTGGAGAAGAGGAATGCTTTGAAACTCATCTCTCATGCAGTGACTCACTGGCAACAATTTAGGCTTTGTTTGTTCCCCTGCTGCAAATGGAAAGGGCAGACTTATCACAAGTGTCATCATGCATAGGCAACTGCTGCTGAAGCTCTTGATGGACATAAATCCTCTCAGCCGTCTTTTTTTTTTTTTTTTTGCACGAGACCTGCCTCTGAAGATGGGGAAAAAATAGGCTCATAACTGTAATGTCGGTATAGTTCAACAAAAATGCTATTACCCAGAAGCTTAGGATGGAAGTTATACCTGGGCAAGCAAAACGTAAGATTTAATACTGGGATCAGCAAGACAAGGGATAGGCTGGAGCAAGATGGAGGGCTCTTCACACATGGTACTACTGTCAAACTGCCAGTGACAGCCTGAATAGGCAAACAGTATGAAGAAACCAGTTGCTAACACAAGAGTGCCCTGGCTGAGTAGTCCAAATTGAGTCTACAGGAGAAATGGCACTAGAAGTAAAGGAAAACAAGAAGAACGTGACATCATAAACGTAAAAGAAGTGTGTGAGTCAGCCCTTCCTTCCCCCCTCCTCAGGAAGGACAGTTGTCACTCCAAATTCAATTACTTTGGCCAGGAACACCAACATTTTAATTATCAGGTCGAGGCAAAACAGAACATGTGGCAAACTAAGAGCTTCTACCCTCCACCAAACAGCACTCGGTGCAGAGATGCTGTGGCTACAGGTGTGGAAATCCCAAACCAATAAGCTCCCGTGGCAGGGTGAATTTATCAGCTGAGAACTTGCCAGCAAACAAGAACTGGGGTATGCCAGCCTGGTTCTGCTGAAGCCAGGCACAAGCTGGTGCAAGTCTCCTTGACTCCCAAGTACACAGTGATCTTACAACAAACATGTGAGATCACTTGTCTCATATCAAGAATTGTACAAAGTCAGCAATGGTACAACTTTTTTTATATTTACAAATTATGTACTTCCCAATGTACAGGTAAGTACTGTAGATAGATGGGAAGAAAATTTAAGACTTCAGATGTGCTAATTTATTTGCCACTAGGTTTGTAACGGGAGCATGACAGAGCACACATCAGACATGAACTGTGCTTGCTGTACCACAAAATCTAGGATTGCCAATTATCACCATTACTCTGCATATTACAACCACATGATGTGACATTCAGGATCAGAGAGCTCAGATCAAAAGAGGTCAGTTTTAAGTCATATGGCACAGCTGTAAATACAAGCTATTTAAATGGTATGCAGGCAATGTTTAGATTTGAGATTCCTTATGCTGCTGCTCTCACGCCTGACTTATCTGATGGCAATAGCTGTCCTGTCTCTGGAAATTGTTTTCCGTATATTTTTAAGTGTAGCTATGTGATAAATATGTTCCAAAAGACAATCTTCAGTTTCCTGAAAGTGTTGTTAGTGATGTTGCTTGCTCACCAGATTTCCATAAATTGTTACCTGATGGATGCCTGTTTGGAGTATATCACAGGAACAGAGTCTGGGAATAATGCAGCAAAAATCAGCATATGCTTTAAGAATACGAAAATAAGGCCATATTTGTATGTAATGTAGTCTATTACATCACTCTTCTGAGTGAAATCAATCTCTTTTCCTTCAAAATGCCGCAGAAAGAGAAAACATTATCAAAACTCGTGAAATGTGTGCTATTAAAATGTATCCTTGGTGATATATGAAGAAATACATACTTCCAGAATTTTTGAAAGAAAGCAACACTCACAAAAATATGCATTTGAAGCTGTCAATTATCCTATGAGAGCCAGGTGCATACAGCTGTATCAACTACCAGTTATACTTTAGTGTTTCAGTGCCACAAAACTCATTAGGCAATGGATGGGCACATTAAACAATGATCACTTGCTTTTTGGAGCACATTGCTAATATAAACAATCTCTCTTCCCTATAGGTTGCCATTGTAATAGATAAGTTTCTTATCTACTGCTTAAATCCAGGCAAGCAGATGCAACATAGTAAACTCCATTAGAGCAGATTTAAGCTGACAGCCAAAATGCACATTATTTTTAGCACTATTAAACTGAAGGGCAGTGGAAAACAAAATATATCCACAGTTCACACAAAGTGCTGTACAGATATTCTAAGCAAAAAATGTAAACATTGCCCAGAGTCACAGAAAAGACATGCCATAATTATTGTGTCTAATGAAATTTATCTGTAATAATGTTGTGGGCAGGATGTTCTTACCATCAGGTTTATGGCCAGGTCTGTGCTGGACATAGCTAAGTAGAATGCAAAAAAATGCCCAAACCTAACACTTTAGAATGGCTACAACTGATCCTGTATTTCCTACTGCTGTTGTAAGTGGGTCTGCATGGTTTTACTTATTACTCTACTATGCATTACTACTGCTTATTACACACAGCATCTTCCTTTGTTTCAAAGACCATTTTGCATTTGCAAAGCATGTCTGTCCTCTAAAATAACTGTGAAAATCTCAAGATTATTTGATTAATACAAACAATACCCTACACAGTTTGACAGAATGTTTTACAATTAACTGGTATTTCCGTTGCCCAGACATATGCTCCCAACAAATAAGTGAATTCTTGTGGAAATCAGCCACTATGCATCTGCAAAGTTTTATGCCCGAAAATAACTGAACCTGAACTCATGCTCTGTAAACCTGTAGGTGTTGGTGAAACCAACATGGTATTCAAACTTCTCAACTATCTCTACTATAATAGTGATGAATATAGATGTGATTTCTAAATTTCCTATCCAGTGGTTGAGTCCAAGAGTTAATCTTAATCTTATATTCTGAACACAAAGATAAATTATCTGTTCAGAGGCATCATAAATGCAAGAACATTTCTGGGGGCATGCCTACACCACTGAAACTAATATGAACCATTGTCCCCTCTGTTAATGTATAGGAGAAACTCACTTAAAGCTTTCAGATCTTATCACTGGTAACATACAAATTCATCTGTTGCTCATTTCAGAACCAGGATTACATTATTATTACACTCTTCCTGAGCAACAACATTACTATGTTTCTTGTGTAGTTGGTATCCTACAAACATATGAAGCACAATGTGTTGCATGGAATTTCCCATGCTACACTGAAAACAGAACTGGCTCGTTAGGGAACATGCTGCCTCAAGCCTGATGCTGTACTTACCCAGCCTGGGCCATGACCTCAGCTGGGTGTGCTTCCCAGCCATAACAAGGCTCACTAGAAATTTACATCCACAGCTTTTTCTGTGCATTACGTTTTCCCTTGCATGGTATTTGTCTGCTAAAATCATTACAGCTCTATAAGGCAAACAGTGAGGTAGCCAGTGACTGAAAAAGCCGACAGTTAAAAAAAGCACTTTGATATGTTTGAAGGTCCTGTTCCTGAATTCAGAGTCATGTGAGAGAGCTTGAGGCTTATGGAGGGTTTCACTGAAACAGAGGTTTTATGGAGCACAGGTCAACTGGACACATGCCTGAATTGTTTCTTATTGTAGCTGTTCCTACAGACAACCATTTCACTAGGGCCTGATTTGCCAGTTTTGAGTAAAGCACTAAGGAGTGAAACAGGTATCCTTTGTAGCATTGAGTATTTTCTTTTGATTTGCATTTGATTAAAATGGGCTTTAAAATGCCAATTACAGGTATCAAAACTTTAGCTAAAAAAATTTAAAATATTTTCAATTATGAAAATTCTAAAATTAAACAAAAAAAAAAACATGTATGCTGGAACTACCGGAACACTAAAGAGAAGCCAGAAACATTTAAAACATAGAACCTTAGAAACATATTCATTTAAGTGGGACTGTGTAGCTGTAAACAAAAGCAAAACTTATTCTCACACTTCCTTTCTGTGTGCCTGGCCCACCAGAAGATACTGGCTTCCTTGGCAACTGGGCAAAATACTTTCAAGTATGGAGTGGAAATTTCTGGGCACAGTTTTAGTTACATTTACATCACCTTGACAGTTTGGCACAAGACTATACTATTGAGAGATTTATAAGATGCAAGAACTTGCACTGCAAGTCAGATAATCCCTGTGAAAGACCTGCTGAATGTAATTCTACACCACAAATAACATTTTAAAATAATAAAGCAATACTGAAGCAATGCAAAGAGAAGTAGAACAATTTAAAGCTAAGCCTTCTCTCCCATCCTTAACTTCCTCTGCTGTCCCAGTAAATTACCACGTGTACATACACTGACCAGCAAATACCAGGACACAGTGCTGCCAAAAGGGGCATGGTTTTGTAAGACAAAAGAATGAAAGAGCGTCTAAGGAAGACTGGTTTTGCACACCTGCTGTTCAGATTTAAATGAATTATTTTCAGTTAGATTTAGTTGTGATTCTATGAATGTATTTCTGAGGAGACTAATATAATACCTCGTGTGCCAAATGTTTGCACAGAATGTCTAGCTATGATCAAATTACAGAGTGCAGAATAACTGTTTATAATGGAAATGCTGACAGAACTATTCCTATTACGAGAGCTGGTATACCACATATCCTCCCATAGTGTAACAGCTCAGTTATGCATCTCTGAAAATGAGATGTGCAATAACAGAAGCTGTGCAGCCACTGGTATGTTTGTTTGTACAGCAAGATCAAACTACAGTAACAAAAATTGTGCTCTGTGCACCAAACAAAGCAGATTGCTGCTGATCCAAACCTCTAGTCAAACATCCTTATATCTGGAAGCACTGCAGTGTGGATGTGCACAACCTGATACATGCCCATTTCTGCAGATATTGTTCCCAGCAACCGACAGTCCCTTGGAGCTGAATCAATACCACTACCATGTAGCTCCCTGTAAATCACAAGGAGGAAGTAAGGTCTGCTTTGCACTTAGACAGATAGACTAAGAGGGCATGGCATTAGGAGGCATAGCTGGGACAGCAGAGATGGTTACGAAATTTCCACTACTACCTTCAAAAATACAGGAAAATCTATGTATATTTAAATAAATAAATAAACTAAGACACATGTATCAAATAAAAAAGAGAAAAAACCAATATATCGGTTACGACATCCTTGCAGGCTTTTCTGAGTTGGGGGTTTTTGCACATTCTCAAAGCCTACTGACTAATCTAAAAAGTAACAAGGAAGGTGACTTATTTTGCATAGGTGAGAACTGGGTATGAATGAGGGGTAAAAAAGTAGTTTTTTTCAACTGAGACACAAGTGGAATACAAAACTGGACCAGCCAGTTTTCAATGGAGCATTGATTAACTGGTTCTGAGGGGGTGTCTATCTCTTTGTATCCGTACTCACCTCTTCATTATTCCTGGCACTTGTTTTTGGGCTTAAAAACTTCAAAAACACATAGTCCCTTCTTCTGTGTGAGCATAGCTTTCACATCATAAATGACAGTTTGGAGAACACCTAATCAAAATTAAATTGTTTTATTACTCAGTTACAACCATGCTGTGTACGTTTTTGTTTAGTCTTTTGTTCATGTAGATTCTGTCAAAAATTGGAGCCCACACTGAAAACTTACCAAGAAGTAGTTACAGTTGCATGGAAACTCTGTGCAGTGACTGGATTTTGTCCTCTTTTCAATAGCATTATGTCTTGCAAAGCCTAATACAACTTACTGAAAGACTTGACCTTTTCCGTTGAACTGGAGGTACTATGAAATGGAGAAAAGTCTTAATTGAACACGTTGTAAAGATACTCTTGACAAAGATTGTCTCTTGCCCTGGAAATGCATCCACTTTTGGAGTAGAACCCAAAATACATTTTGAAAAAAAATAAAAAATGCAGCTTAATGGGAATGTGACAGATGTGGAAGGTTTTTTAGAAAGAGGATTTGATAAAAGACACCTTTTCCCAACAAAAAGTGAAAGGCAGAGAAAGATTTCTGAGGCATCCTGCAAAAACCTGCGGAGATACCTGTACCGGGGGAGCGCAGACGCCTCCCCGCAGGGACGGCCCATCACCAGCTGTCAGGGGATTGTCACCCACACGGGCGGAACTCGGCGGCGGCCGTTGCCCGGGGAAAGCCGAGCGGCGCGGCGCGGCACGGCCGGCAGCAGCGGCACCCCGAATA
>JANPWX010018558.1:97278-127229 GCA_024734555.1 Trochalopteron elliotii | reverse complement strand
GGGCAGGCGGGGCTGGGATGGGGAGGGCCCGCGGACACCGCGGGTGGGCGGCCCGTCCCACTCCTGCGGCGGAGCTGGGTCGGCTCCCGACGGCGACTCGAGGCTGGAGTGGATGAGGCTGGAGTGCCCCCCAGAGTGGCGGGTGCCGCCTCCGCTCCGGGCAACCTGCCTAAGAGTATCACCCCCTGCACAGCGAAAATGTGTTTTCTTACGTTTAAGTATTTTTTCCCGTGTTTCAGCTTGTACACAGGGCGTTGCTCCCGACGTTGCATTCTATCACTGGGTACCACTCTAAGAACTTGGCTCTGTCTGATGTACTCCCTGTCAGGTGTTTGTACACAACAGTAAGATGACCACTCCAACAGGTCTGCAGAGGACAAAGGGGCTCCCACTCCACCAGAGCTCCTGTGTCACCACAGCTTGCCTTTCCGTCCTACCCTTCCAGTAAACCTGCCCTTCCACAGACCATGGCAGGGCACCCTGGCACTTTTAGCTAAGAATGGTGCAGCAGCTGCTAAGATGCTCCAAGTGCTGTAGGTTATAGGCTTACAGAATAACTCAGGACTGGACCACAAGAGATGTCTAGTCCAAACCCTGCCCAAAGCAGAGCTAGCTTTGAGCTCAGACCAGATTGCTCAGTTGGGGTTTGATAACCTCAACACCCCCAAGCACAGCCTACCTGGGCCCTGGCTCCAGTCCTGGGCTGTTTTTGTGGGGAAAGTGTTTCTTCCCTGAGGATGATCTGAATTTACAGTCTCAGCTGTGCTATTCCCTCTCACTTTTCAACTCTACGCCACTCTGACGAGTCCTCATGCTGCATTTCCTCTGCCCCTCTCCTGTCCATACTAGGACTGCTGTTGGGTGTTACCAAAGTCATCTCTCATCTCAGCTGAACCAGACCTGCTTCAGAAGCCTCTTCTTGCAGGACAGGCCCACTGTTTCAGTGGCCTTCCCTCACCTCACATCTAAAAGAGATTAAGATCACTTGTTTTGTCACATTGCAAATACTGAAATTCTGAATTATTTGTCTAATCAGGGCTGCAGACATAGCATACTTTTCAGATCTGACTGGTGGCACACAATAGTATTTAAAATACAGATTTCATTTTACTACCATACTTTAATCGCAAAGCATTCAGTGGCTAGGACCACCAGGGACCCCTTTTATTACTCTCCAGGACCACAAAAGGACTCCCAGCAGGAGGTGGATGCATGCAAATTATTTCTAGGAAAGTGATGTTTATGTATTAGATAAAAAAACACATTTTAATGAATATGTACGATTATGATGGATAAAACCCCTGTTGTAAAGTCTCAACTCACAAATACAATGAGGAGAATTTGATCCTCTGTGTGTCCTGTGCAGATAAAGAATGCCTGCTTTCTAATGCTTCAAATTGTGTTAAAAAGTTTATTCTAGCCAATTTCAGCATCTCCATGAATTAATTTCAGTACTAAGGCAGTTGATTAGCTAAATTTCTCCAAAAGCTTTGACATATGTTCATTTTTACACAGAACTGAGAGTAGTGCATCATCCAGAATACAACACTTCTGAAGAGCTGATGTCACAAATGGCCAACTGATACTCATGACTCACCAATACAAGCACTTACTAAGAACATCTGAGGTGGCTAATGCCCTCAGTTTTTTCCTTGCTGATATCCAAGATGTTCCACCTCTTGGCAGAGATGGCTTAGCTGCACATCAGCCACCAAAGTTTACAGCACCATGTGTAAACTGGTTTTTAAACTGGTACCTCCAGCTTGCTGCAACCTCCCAGGAGCCAAGGAAGTAACAGATGTGTGTGAATGAGGTGACATTAAAATTCTTTAAACTGATGTAAAGCCTCAGAGTGGCCCACTACACTCTTTTCCAAGAACTTTATAGAAGATATTTTCCTTAATAATGAATTTGTAAAAGCATTTTGCCCCCTGTTGACTCATGTTTCCTGAAATCTCACCCCATCCTTTCCTGCTGCTGATTTAATCAGGTTGTCCACTTAATATCAGGGAGTAACATAATCAAGGCCATGCTAACCAGGCAATCTCACAAGGGAAAACAAATGGGAGAAGTGCCATTAATTGTTATATAGGAGTATTTGAGAGGTACAAGAGGCTTCTACAGATGCCAGAGTTTAATTCCATAAGCACTTGCCCAGTTTGTTCCTGACCAGGCAGGAAACGGGTAAGCCTTACTGCCTTTTGAGACAGAATGCAGAGATCTAGGACAAGGCAGAAGGCCAATTACACCTCCTGTCGATTCCTAGTACTAAGTGGGCTTGCTTTAAGTACAAAGTTAATCCACAGGCTGCCATTTGACTTTTATTAATTTGACTCCTTTCATTTTTGCAGATTAACTGCAACACCAGAGAAGCAGTTGAGCAGCAATTAAGGTCTGAGCTTTTCTGGATTCTCTGCACAGCTACAGATACTGTCCTCTCCAGTGTTTGCTGTGAAATCTTGGAAAATATACCTCATAAAAAGACCTCTTTGCCTGCCTAGGCACATCCAAACTTTCCACTTGTTCTCCGACATTGGACACCAGTGCTGTTCTCAGTTGGACATCAGGAGTGGAAAAGGAAATGAGGTCTTTCAGTGTTCAAACTTCAGTCTTCTTATATACATGTGTTAATATTATTATTTTATGCTTTATATGCTTTAATGGAACTATAATCATGCATGACTTTGGAATGCCCTGCTCTGCACAGCCCAGCACGGTTTACTCCTAACAAAGTGCATGTGTTTGTCATGTTGTATACAACATACTGTATCTTAGTTCTGTGTATTTACTCTTCTGTGCACTGAAGTTGCATCTACTAATTGATGTTCTGAAAACTACACATGGAGACCCGTGGAGCTCTCTACTGCTTCTAGCTTGCTGAGGGCTGGTGACTGATCTTGAGAAGCACCTGACTTTGTTAATGGAAATTGCAATCAGTCCAGTGCTGGTTCATCTGCTGAGACTCAATGAAGGGAATCCTGCTGCAACTGAGCTTGGCAAGATCAGCTGCTGCTGAGGGTTGTGATACAGAGCCACGACAACAGACAGGAGGGGGTTAATCTGTTTTATCTGTCAAGTCAGCATTTGCTGTATGTATGTATATATATGAGATAGATGTATACCTGCAAGTAGTGCTTACTTACTTACAGGTAATAATTTAGTTAGTGGCTGAACTGAGTGATCCTTAAAAAAAATTCAATTGTTCTACAATATGCAGGCTACTCAAAGTAAGGAAAAGACCAGGAGGTCAGTCTCAGAAAAGTTAAAGCTGGTCATGAAGGCACTACTCAATAAAGCTGACTCTTTGCAAGGGGCAACAAAGAGACTACAGGAACCCTCTCTCACCTTAAAAGTACTCCCTTACCTTAAAAGAATCAGGCTACTTTTTCTAATTATTGTATTATTTTACTAAGATTATACTTTTCAGACCTTGTTTGACTCCCTGTCAAGGAAAGCCAGCTGCTTGAACTGATCTCTTGCTGTACATCATCGTGGTTTCGTGAAGAAGAGTAAAAGAACAGTCAAGAATGACACCTACATGTGAAATTACTAAATAAGTTAAATCCCAGTGATCTGTCACTTTGTAAAATCCCTGCTGGCACCAGCAAACTGCAACTTCCTCTTTCAAAAAAAGGAAAAAAGGACACCATTCAGGTGCCAGAGAAATAGCTAGCCACCAAATGCTCAGTTTTATATCTAATGATTGTTTTACAACTGCTCTCACATCTGAGTTCTATGATTTTTTTTTTAAAACCAGACAGCTAGCAAATTATTGGAAATTGTTGATTCACCATCCCTGGAGGAATTTAAAAGACATATAGATGTAGCTCTTAGGGTCATGGTTTAGTCAAGGACCCAGTGTTAGGTTAGTGGCCAGATGATTTTAAAGGTGTTTTCCAACCGCAACCATTCTATAATTCTGTGAATCTGTAACTGGACTGTACAGTATCTAAATAGTGATTACAAGGCTGAGAGTGAGCCTGCTGGCCAGGTAATGGCCCCTGAAGGCCACTGGATACTCCTTTCAGCTGCAAATTCTGTCCTTTGCAGTCAACGGGGGGTGCGCAAGTCACTGATTTTGCAATTGGTATAAATGATCAGGAGTGTCACCAGAATACCCATGCTTGATCCATCCTAGGGAATGCAGCTCTACAAGAGTCCCTTCTACATCCTCACACCACAGGCTGGTCAGTCTTGCGGAGAAAAGGAAGCCAGAAGGTAGAAGCTGATGGAGCACCATCCTTGGCAAAGCAGGAGAGCCAAAGTGATATGGGCAATTGTGGATGCTGACAGCCTCGTCAAAGAGAAATTTTCAAGGCAGCAGCAGAGCCTGTGGGAAAGATGTGAGAAGGAATTACAAACAATCCTTGCACCTGCTGTTTTTCCAGCTTGCTGTTTACTTGCAAGGTGTTTACGAAGGATGTTGTTCCTAAGTAACCAGTAATGGTGAGGTGTTGGTTTGTGGACTGATCATGTCCAGTTCTCTCAGAACAGTCTAGAAAGGATGCCAGTTCCGATGAAGTCGGAGATCTTGCCTTCTGAGACCTGAGAGTCTTGTGCTGTTATTCAGCCGTCCCCCTTAACACCAGTGACAGGCAATCTCCTAGTCATGAGAACTGCAGGTGAAAAAGTAGAGTAAAAAGAAGCCTTTCCACATGCATGCATGTAAGGGAGTTTCTTGGCATAAATCCAAGCTACAGCACCTTGCTTCACCAGCAAGAGACTGGAACCACCAAAAGAGAAGACCTCACAAGGCAAAGCTGAGCCCATCTGTGCTGGAACTCCCCAGACACTCTGCTAGAGATGACCAGCTAGGAAATGAACTCAGGAAAAAGAAGGAAGAAATATTAATATTCCATATTTTGGGTGTTGGCAATCAGTATTCAAGGAGGTTTTGGTTCCTGGACAAACCCACAGAACTACAGTAAGATTCAGGCATTTTTGTGAGTATTTCAGCTATTCAGGTGAGAACAAAAATAAATGCTTCAATTAAAGATTTCCTGTGAGTGTCCAGTTACTGAAGGTTAATTATTTCTAGATGAAAAAAAAGCCTTTGCTGGTCTACATGAAAAGATCAGTTTAAATAAGTACAGACACCTGATGTGACTCTTGTGGTGTCCTGTGCAGGGTCAGGACCTCTACTCCATGATCCTTGTGAGTCCCTTCCAACTCACCATATCCTGTGATTCTGTGAAATATAGAATAGCGACTACTTACAAAAATATAGTCTAAATATTAATTCCAACACAAGTATATTTTTCATTTTAAAAGGGATTCGCAGTACTCTGAAACAAGATGTACTGGAGCAGGCAGTTATGCAATGATTACCAGTGTAACTCTACCTTGTAAACTGCAAAGTTTTCCCATGAGGACAAAATTCCAGCAAAATCCAGATGGGTACAGCATAGAGTAGGACATCATACATTTTGAAGTGGAGTGGTTTATCACTTACTCTGCAGAAAGCTAGAGTTAGGATTTGGTTTAGGGCCAGGGAAATCAAAGATCTCAGAGTTGAAATGCCAGCAACATCTTGCTCAACCCAAAGACCTGGGATGGCAGCTGGGCTCAGGACAAAGCTGTAACTCAGTACACATCTGGAATCACAAACATGTCTTATTCCCTGCAAGGATAGCTAGTTTAAAGTTAGGGTCTGGGTTAGTTATCTGAGGACCACATTGGAGCAGTGTCCAATTGGCCAAAATAAACTGTCCTTTCCAATACAGACTACCCTGTATTCTGCTGCAAATTTTAGCTCTGAAAATAGAAAAATATTTTTGTGCTCAAAAAACATTCAAGTGCCATTATCCTCTTTGGACATTGCAGAATGAATCAGGTAAGAGAAAAATTGTAAATAAAAATTTATAACCCAAAAATAACCAAAAACACTGTGGACAGTAATTTGTACCAGATGCTACAGTAGGTGTAAAAGTAAATATAATTAGGCTTATAACATCAAATATGAGCAAAGAAACATCACTGATTATTTTAAAATAAGCAACTCTTACTTATTGTCATGAACAAAAGCCACTAATGACTGCAGAAAACCTTTTCTATGGATGGTGTCCCTTCTCTTTATTGGTTCTGTGCCTGTAAAAATATACTTTTAAGATTTCTTTGAGATATCAGCTGCAGAAGAAGCAGGGGAATGCCCAGCTGTTCAAAAGCTATTTCATGATACAGAGGACTGCACAATGAAAAAAATTAGGGTTGCCATGGTAAAATATTATTTGTATACAAATAAATGCCCTGTAGACATTTTCTCTCTCAGATGACATTACTTTTGCAGAACTTTGTAGAAAACAGAGGACAAAGCCAAATATGACGATATGTGCAGAGATGGAAAATGGGAGGGGAAAAAAGGAAGTGAGACAAGAAAAGAAAGATTTATTCAGTGCTGTTGAAAATCATTAGTGCCTGTGTTTTAGAATTCAGTGAAGGGGACCTGCATGTGCCTATCTTGCTATAAAGTAGCTTTCCAGGGGCTTCTTGAGGCTGAAATAGGGTAATGAACCTCCTTGTCAGGGGCAAAATTTCTGCCCAAAAATGTAGCAAATTTCTGCAAAGAAGCGTTACCCTCTTTAAAAGAGACCTCCTGTCACAGAACTAGTTCAGCTGTGTCAGGACGTTTTCTATCTCCTGAGTCAGCAAAGAACTAGCAGACACCATGGCAGCATTGTATCCTTGGGTCTGGAGTCCTACAGCTGGAATATACTGCACTCACCTGGCTGCTGGGCTGGAATTTTCTGTGGCCTGAAATCATGCAGTACTCCACCTCTCAGCTGGGTATCTCCTCCTACCTGTGTCAGAACCTTCATCTTTACCAGCCCTGGAACCATCTCTTCTGTTGAAACATGCTGAATAGAGCAAGTATGTGTACATATGTACATAAATGAAAGACACAGTCACAGCAATAGCAGCCCCAGTTGCAACCTCAAATATGAAATGTATGAGATTTAAAAGAAAAACAACCAAAAAACAACCAACCCACCACCACAAAAACAAGCGAGCTGACATACATATGGCATTTTTGCCTGAAGGAGCTATGGCTGCAGTTTTACAAATTCATAACGAAATGAAGCATACTCTCTTTTTCCAGCAACTGCAAAGGAAATCAGGACACTCACTCAACGCTAGAGATTGCTGAATATCACAAAATGTATAGCTTCACTTTTACAACCCTCTGCTCATTGTTTTTTTATTTGATACATGTAGCATGAATATATGGGCCACAGGATAAATGTATATTTAAAGCTGTACAGGCAGGTATTGCCACAGGGTACCCCAGCCCACTCATGTTAAATGACAGCATTTCAACAGATTACATGCAACAAAGGAAAATCTCTGTAATGTATTGCATACTTTGATTACAGGTCATAACTTGTTAGCTACCTGATGAAAAACCTGAATGGCAGCTCCACAGTGTTCCTGCAGAGCCAATTGATCTGACTTTCACCTTGTTTTATGGGCAAAATTGGCCATTTGTTTCCATGCTACACCATTTTGTTCTTATCTGTAAATGATGTGGCACTTAAACAGTTGTTGAAAATCTTGAAAAAACAGTGTTTGTTTACCATTTGGAATCATACATCTCATTCTTCAGCAAGAAGGCAGCATGCTAATCAGCTTAGATGTTTATATATTTAGTGTTGTTTAAGGTTTAACTGGTTGGCATTTTATATCCCAGTTTTATACTTCAGTCTACTTCTTCCTGCTTTACCCTGCAGTTGGTGTGAGAAGAGTGCAGCTTCTCAAACTGAAATGTTATGTAGCCCAAGTTAAGGGAGGATAGGACCCAAAAACTGGGCATAAAGAATGAAGACCAGGGAGGTACAGAAAAATCCCAGTATATTCTGTTCTTTAGAAGCCAATTTGCATGAAAGAGAGAGCATCACTTTGTCATTCCTGATTTGCTTTCCAAGCAAAAAGCCTTGCCAGTTTGAAAATCTGCAAGAACAAAAATATCTTCCACAGGTTAAGATATTTGTTCCCCAGGAATTATTAGGGACTGTTGGACATTATGAATGCTTCCAGCTCGGCAGAAGGAATGACTGACTCACAGTGATCATCTCTAAAGAAAAAACTTAAATCTAGAAACTTTAGAAGTTCTTCTTCCTGTTTTTAAAGCTAACAAACAGATGAGGCTATTTCTTCTAAAGTTTTTTTTACTTAGACAAAAAAAGAAAAGCCAAAATTACACCCCTTCTTGTGGCTGTGGTTTTGCCCCGTCAGCTGATCTGAACAATGTCTCCAGCAATCTGTGTGTGCACCCTGGCTATCTCACACCAGATGAGCAAGTAGTGGTCTTCGCACCAAAAGCTGGACATCATGATAAACAAGCAAATTTCATTTGTCAACAAAGCTACAGTTTTTTGGCTTTCTTGTAACCCTGTAGAGATAAAAGCAGTGAATGAGGATTACAGTATATGGCAAGGTCCAAGGGGGAAAATGACTAATAATTAATGACACTGGATATGAGGTTTCCACAACAATTTGCTGTCGTGGACTGGGTCCTATGACTGACTTACACAATACATGTATATGTTTTTGAGTTATGTTCTCTTCTGGTTCCCTTCTCCATTTTTGTTCCTAGCATCATGACAAGATGGGTTCAGTAACTAGCAAGTTACCAGACCCCCGTTTCTATCAGTTTCTAGACATCAATTTTCACTTGTTCTGAGACATGCAGGAGTGCATAAACTGGTTTTTTTCAAGGTGAAACCTCATGGAGAGGTTTATGATTATATTGTGCCAATATCTATAGCCACCTAGGGAACAAACCAGAATAAGTGTTGAGGTGCTCAATTACAGGTGGGTCAACAAGAATTGGTCTGCTGCAGAGCTCCAGAGCAGGGCTCCCACACAGATCTTACAACCCTCGCCGTGACATAGCAACAACTTCATTGGCTTCCTCAGACTGACTGTTCATCAGTGTTCCACCTCCCCTAAGCACTGGGCCACTCACTTCCTTGTCCAGCCCTAGTGTTATGAGAAGGTAGAGCTGGGCATCATCAACACATCGTCTGCTAATTAACTTTGTATTGATCCTTTATGCTTGGCTGACGGTCTGGAAGTCATCACCCCAACTGACAGCTTGTGAATAATGGTATTAATTGATGGTGCACATTAGTCTCAGTTATATGACAGTTGACTGTGACACTTAGCTCACCTTCTGCGCAGCAGTGAAACCATGGGCTGAAAGGGCCACAGAAGTGTATGGGAGAATAAATAGGAGCATGTTCTGCTATTTGTATGGCACTGTGCATAACAGGCTAAAGAAATCTGATGCTCCTGTATTTTTTTAAAAAGAATACTTTCAAATTGGTTTGTCAGCTGTGATTCCTCCCTGTAATTTCTTTATGAATAAGCTTTTCTATAATTTACCATGAAATGTACTTTGGAATGTATTTTTATCACAGATTCATGTCACAGAATCTCAGAAGTTGGCAGGTATCTCTGGAAGTCATTTAGTCCAAACCCCTGCTCAAGCAGTATTAGCTACAGCAAGTTTACCCAGACTGTTGTTCAACTGGGTTTCTAATATTTCTAATAATGGAAACTCCACCACCTGCCTAAGACACTTGGTCACTGTTTAATTGTCCAAACACTAAAATTTTTTTCTTCTCTTTAAGCAGAATTTCCCATATTTCTCTTTGTCTCTTGTCCTGTCACTGGGCACCATTAGAAGTGTCTGGCTTTATCTTCTTTATTCCCCCTATTGGGTATTTGTACACATTGAACTAGACTGTCTCCTGGTAACTGCACTTGTGGCTCCTCCCACATTCACATTTCCAACCAATTTTTTGTGTAAAATTAACAGAAACAACAGCACTTTTCAGTCACTGATGTCAGGAAATCACTGGAGTCCAGAAAATGACTGAATTGCTTGTGTTCTACTGCATAACTCTGCAGCAGATACCAGGGTGGCTGAAGGGCCCCCTTGAGGGCCAGGGCAGGTGAAAGTGGAGTTTCTTCCAGCTGTCTGAAGACCTTATCTGAAGATCTTCAGATCTTTGAAGCAGATCTTGTTTTTCCTAAGCATGTCTTCTGTAGAAGACACCTTTCTCAACACCCCTCATGTGCGCCTGCCATTCCAAGATAATGCTCCATGCACTCCTGCTGCTCCTTTGTACGAAGGGCAGCTCCATCTCCTCTCTCTCTCAGCCTGTCCTTCCTCATGAATCTGATTCCATCCATCACAGCACTCCAGCCATATGAGCAATCCTAGTACACCAAGATGACTGCAGTGAGACTGTAACCCTGCAAATGCACATTGATCTCTAATACCTGCTGTTTGCTCCCCAAGCTGCCATAGATAATTAATAGTAGTTGGTGCTTGCAAGTTAAATTATGAATTCCAAAAGAGAGGGTGAAAAAAATAATCTCATTTTAATCTCTATTTCATCTTCTAATATACAGTCCTTTAGGAATAAAAGTACTGTAACCAATAAACAAGAAGATGTGATCTTTTCTCCAGCTTACTCCAAAGACTTGTGGAAGTACCAGGCTTTAGATGAAAACAGCAAAGAATGCAAGGGAATAACTGAACCCTATAGAAAATTACTTCTTTATTTTTCCCTAATAACTCCTTTTGTGGAAATCACTTTGTTTCAGTTTTAAGTAACCCCAAAAGAATATGTTATGTTTTATTTCTGTTTTGCTGCCAGTCAGAAAAAGACAGGGAGAAAGGGAACTCCATGATTGCTTGTGAGACAGTTGAAAGCCAAGGAAGAATTTCAGGACCTTGAGAACCTACTGCAGCACTGCAAGCTGAAGTGCCCCAAAAGGATGGTGACACAGACACAATGACACTGTATCATGTCACAAACCCTTTTCCACATGGACTAGAGAGCTCATCAATTAAGGCAAAGGGATGAGCTGTGTTGCTTTGGGGAGGTGGAAGAAACAGTACACATCTTTGTTCACCAGGCGTTTTGAACACCTCTGTGGTGTTACCATATATTGGTCAGTGATCCCATGAGATTGCAAGGAACAGGCAAAGTGAAAGAAAACTATTAAAAAAAAAGGGAGGAATATAAAGCAGTAGGATAGGCAGGGAGGTCTAATCTCTACAGGACAGCAGAGATGAAGAGAAGAAGGTGAGACTGGCTGCAAGAACAAAGAAATTCAAGCATGTACTGCAGCTATTTTTCACTACTTAAAATCACAGGTATATATAATCTCTTTTTATATCAGCTGGCAAATTGTGATATTTGCAAAAAAAGCCAGACTGGCTTTTGAACAAATATGAAAATTAAGATATTTCTGTTGTAAAGGAAAAATTGAAGCTTGCAAAAGAAACTTGTGCCACAACAGCAGCAACTGTGAACAAAAGCAGATGGAGAATAACACTGAATGACAAGTTTATTTCATACAACCACCAGAGGTTAAACTATCTTAGATGACCACAGCGACCATTTAACAATGCCCAGTTTTAAAATCAATAGACTCTAGTTATTTTTGTAATTTGGTAACTGCTAGTTTACAGCGGTTTAATCTGTACAAGATTTGCAATCAACTCACCTCATAGTTCTGTTTATTTGCTATTGTTTCCTTTGCTGCTACTGTTAATATTAAATTTGATCTCGTGCTTTTCACTTGAAAACTTGTCTTTTCTATTTCATAGTATGTTATGGTACCTCATCAAAAACTTAAACAGCAGTTATGGATACCTCTATAACGTAGAAATCAGTCTGTAAAACAAAACATGAGTGATTTGAGCTCAGTTTCAATGGAGACTCTAGGAAAGGCATGCACAGGAGGACAGAACCATAGACTGTCTGAGTGTGAAAGGGACCTCTGCAGGCCATCTGGTCCAAGCCCCTGCTTAGTCAGGGCCACACAGAGTCAGGTGCCCAGGACCATGTCCAGGTGACTTCTGAATATCTTCAGAGATGGAGTCTCCAGAGCCTCCCTGGGCAACTTGTGCCAATGTTTTGTTACCCTCCCAGTGAAAAAGTGTTTCCTGCTGTTTGTAGGGAATTGTCTGTGTTTCAGTGGGTGCCCATCACCTCTGGCCCTGTCACTGGGCTTGTCTGGAAAGAGTCTGGCTCCTTCCTCTGTGTGCACTCCCTTCAGGCACTTGCACACCTCAATAAGATCCTCCCCAAGCCTTCTCAGAGCTCCAGGCTGAACAGCCTGAGCTCTCTCAGACTCTCCTCAAAGGGATCATACAGCACACAGGGATTGAAAACATGACACATGGCCTGTTTTTATATCAAGCTCAGAAATCTCTACATTTTCCATCCCTAAAATGAGATGTTCTATTTGTGGCCTGACTGTGCATTGTGGTTTCCTATTATGCTATGGGTAAGTATATTAAAGAAAAGACAGCAGTACTTATTCACCAAGCAGTAGGCACAAGTAAACACTTGCAAATTTTGGTTATAATAAATACAGAATCAGTAGAAATAGAGATAAAATATCAGTATCCGAAATAATGGAGTGTGTTAAAATAAAAAGGATCCATATTTAAAGGTATAACACCATGCAATGATGCTGACAAGTCTGATGTCAGTTAAAAAGATTATGGTCAGCTTAGTACTTGGTATGGATGTGGTAGAAATAATGTAAAATGGTAATTAAAATCTACATTGTGTATGCAAAGTGAGTGTATTTCTACTGAGATGAGCTGTGCCAATTTGAAGAAGCCAGAAATTGCATGGAAAAGACATGTGAAAATCTGTGCCAAAAAGGTATGCCACGATCAACAAAGTCTTCCTACTTGGAATTCCCTGATTCAGTCCTGCCAGGAGTTTTTCATTATTGGTGCAGACAGCTTCACATAAAAGATGAGTGTGAAAGCAGCCGCTATTCCTTTCTGCAGACCTGTGAGGAAATGTGGTACCTATCAGAAAATAATAAATTTTTTGTATGAAAGAGATTATTCAGAAAAAATTACAAAATTCTTCATTGAAATCATTTGTACTTAAGAACTATCTGTGTTGGTTTTCTTCATATAAAGGAGTTCCCAAACACCATCGGAAGTGGAGACTTCAGTGAGCAGAAGAACTGAAAACATCTGGTATTAAAGACAGACATATAGTAAATGATTCTTCTGACATTTGTGTAATTATACAGATCATAATTCTAATCTCCAGTATGTTCACAAAAACAAGCAAAAGGCTCCCCAAGCAAGTGGAACTACATTTCATGAGGACATTCAATTTTAGATGGAAATACAAGTTTGATGCTGTAAAACAGCTGGTGACCATCAGGCCTGTTGAATTCAGACCACAAACTCATTAGAGCAGGAACCGCTTCTTTGTTCGTGGCTGGTGTCTTATTTCTTAATTGTCAGTGTTATTACAAAATGAGAGTAGAAAGAAAAGCTCTGATTTTTGCTAATTCAAACCAGAACTAGAATGACATCAGTTTGTTAGTGTTGGAAGCTAAATTTTGACATGCATAAATAACAGAAACCCTATTACACTATGTCAAGCACTTGAGAGTCCAATCATGTTTGACTTTGCTATGGTCAAACACTCTGTTCAATACAAACATTTTACACAATCTCCTGCTTTTAAAAATAGAATTAACCCTTCCTGTTTCCCTTGTATATTTCAATGAAGATTCAGAATCTCTTGATGAAAATAGAAGTGAAAAACACCAGCGTTGAAAAAAACCCATACTTCTGAAATGCTGGCACAGGCAGAATTGAATACTCAGCTTACTTCAACTGGTCTCATAGTGATGTGTTTCCCTGGTTTTGTTTGCAGTACTCTCCAAAAATTATTAACTAAGTCTTTCCACTGACAATTCTTGTGTGCCAGAACAACAGACTGAATTTTGAAAATAGAAAATAGAAAAAGAGTGTAGTAAAGGGCTAGAGAATAATAAAATATTAATATTTATTAATTTCCATAATAGACACGTGGAGGAAAAAGTAAAAAGTAAAAGAAAACAGGATCATACATTGCTTTCAAGAAACTGTATATAATGACTCAATTGTGCTCCCACTGAAGGAAGAAAAAGACTTTTACTTGATATAAATGGAAATAGCCAAAAGTTTTCCATCACCTAGAGATGCTGCAAACTGAAAAGATATGTATCCTTGAACAATATGCTGGGGACAAAGAGAACATTACATTTTATTTGACTTTTGTTCAATGCTATTTGGCCCTAGAAATAGAAAGGTAAGTATTTATTAATTCTTTTCTCTGGTTATGAAAGGTTATGAAAGGAGTCCTACTACAGCTCATCCAGTACATCACAGCAGAGGGTCAAGATTTCTACTTTCAGAATAGAAACAAACCAGTATTTTTAAAAATTAATCAGTGCATAAATAGGTTATTTTCTTTGCTTCTGTGTGCATTTTTTTTTCTAAATATGTTTGAGATTCAAATCTTAAAATATACTGTAAAACTCCCCAGAACACTAGATTAAACAGTCTCCTCCTTTCTCTTGCCACAGTATGTAGACTCCTGTTTAAATACCAGTTCAGATGTAGGCAAAACAGCTGCTAGTTTACTGGAGGCAGACTTAAACCCATTTCCTGTTCCTTTACACCCCCCTTTTCTCAACAACTGAAAGGTGCACATAAGAGGCCATGGGTCAAATCCTAGTCTCATCCAATCAGGCATAAAAGTCAGCAAACACCCATGAAATCAACGCAGGAAGAATAATGTGCAAAAGAAGCCAAGTCTTTTAGGCAGGAGCACTAATCTGCTGTCTGTAAAACAGCCTTGCACACTTTTTCCTTTTCAAACAGTTCATGCACAGCTGTGAGAGATATTTACCATTTCTGTTCCTACTTGTCTTGAGGGCAAAGATTTATTGGTACAAAGAACCTCTGCCACCCTCCACCTTCACCGCTGGGATTGTGGACCTCCAGCCACCCCACTGTATTCAACTGGCTCCTTGGCAAACTTCCCTTCCCCTTAGGCGTGGAGTTCCAAAGACCAAGTTCTGATTTGCATTTGACAAGCATATCTGTGTAAAAAGAATCTGTAGCATGTTCACAACTGAGGGCAACTTGGATTTGAAACCTATGACTACATACACAGCTTCAGACATATCTTGGGTTTTAAAAGCCTTTAATGCTAACCCCAGAACAATTGTCAGTATTTATAATAGTGATTTCTGACACACCACTGGGGATTGTTTCATAATCAGAAAGAGAAGAAAAAGAACCACAAAAGTAAAAATTCTGCCAGAAAAGTAGACCAAAGCAGACAGATGGTTCATATTAACTGAATGGGCATCCAGATTTGTGATTTACTTTTTCCTTACAGCAATATCAACAAACAAATTCAGAAAGCTCATAATATCTCTTTATTAACTGTTCAAACACTTAGCCTCTTTGTTTTCCTTAGATGACCATCAGCGCCATCAGTTTCATCTCCTGTACAGACAGGGTAACTGGGGATAGGTAGAGGTCTTACCCTGTTCTGAAGAATTTTTAGTGGCAAGTTGTGCACAAATCCAACAGGCACAGTGAAAACCCTGACATACAGTATTAATGAAACATCATGCTACTGATATATTTTGCCTGTCCTAGCACAGGGCATGCAGAATGCAGTGACCCCCTGGGACTGCATGTGGTGAGAGAAACCACACATGATGTAACGTGTGTTTGTGCTGCTTGTTTGTAAACATCCGCATGTTGAAACACCCCCAGACAGATCTGCCCCAATTCCCCTTGCCCCACATCGGAGCACTCCAGCACAAGTACACCCTCAGTGATGAACCATAGGAAAAGGTCTTTTAGCAAAGCAGTCATTACAATAAATTGTCTACTTACTCCCATGTACTCCCCAGTGGCAAAGAAAATTATGCCAAAGGAGCTCATCTGTGTGCTTTCATTTCTCCTATATTAGTCTACTCTGTAACTAGGTCCCCAAGAGGCTTTTTCTTCTTGATGCTCAAGTTTCCACTCAAAACCTAAAATTTGTGGCCACTAGATTATTATCTCCAGGCTTGGGAGCCATCTGTCTTTCTTCTTGGGTGGCTTCTACAGTCGTATACCATAATCAGGATCAATTATGTATTTATTTCTAACAAAGAACAGCCACTTCTCATGGTTTACTCTGCCTCTTCAGACAGTGATTGAGACAATTCTGATTCCTGTGTTCCAAACAGAAGAGGAATTCCTACAAAATAAATAGAAGATTTACTAGACAGGATTTATTGGAAATAGTCCTTCTCCCACACAGCAAGTCACAACGTGGCCAAATTTTTCATTAGAAAGTTACTACTAGGTCATGAGAAACCCTCTGAAAATATTAGAGCAGCCTCTGAAAAAATCTTATGAAACAGCTGAAGTTGACACTTAGCACTAAACAAAAGAAGTACATAGATGAACCAAAGAAGAAAGAGGGAGAAAACCCTACTTTTTTGTGCATGAAACTTTGTGTATGCAGGGAATAGAGATGCAGGCTCCAACAGCCTAAACCAGCAAAGCAAACCAAAAGATGCAGCCACATCAAACACCACTTCGCTGGAGTCACAAAGCCTTCTCTGTGAAACAGTCCCATGTGTCCATCAAGTGCCTGAGATCGTGGAGTTGATGCTGTTCCTGCATCAGATGGGAATGCTGTGGGCCCAAGACCCACCAGAGGGAGAAGTTCCTCCTGTTGAGTTTTCCCAACAGAATCTGAACTATCAACATGCAGAAAAAAACAGGTCCATGTTGAGCAGCTGTAAGAACACCTTGGCTGTAAGAACATCTCACCTTTGTTAATAATAGCTCCAGCAAACCAAAGGCAGCCAGGCTACACCACTCCTTTGCTCCCACATAGAAGCAGATGTCATTAGTTCTGCTCTGTTTTACACGCCACTGAGAGCGAGTGCCCTCCTGCAGCCCATGCTACTGCACTGCACCCCAGCCTGTGCCCAGCCTGCAGAGCTCTCTGTGCATGGAGCAGCAGCAAAAGGTGTCTCCCAGGCCAGCATCTCAACAGGCCCATCAGGACCCAGCTGAGCCAGAATTCATGGAAGTCACCAGAAGAGAGACTCCAGCCCTATTGTATCAAATGACACAGCTGTTCGGAATATCAGGTATCAGTATTTTGATAGTTTTATTTGTCATTTTTGCTAGATGTCAAAGGAAGTATTAACCTAGATGCTAGTAGTATCAGATGCCTGCAGCAAGGTTATGGTGACCCATATAAAAGTCTGAGTTCACATTTCTGTGGTCTGGGATTTCAGATGAGTGCTATTAGCAGATAATTTGTACATTTAGTAAGCGTTTATTTGTTTCTAATTGTACTTGAAGCTCCAGCTAACATACCATAACTACAAGACTTTTAAAAGCTCAGGCATGACCTAGTAAACCATCAGAACAATGAAAAGGCCTTCCCAGATGAATCACATTTTAAACTGAAAAAATATGTTTAAGGCTTGCTACTTTGTTCTAGTTTCCCCAGTAAATAAAAATCTATTCTTCAGTTGTTTTAAAAGAGGTTACTGAAGTAACAACCACTTTCCTCCAACACCTCTTGAATTAGAGGGAAAACAAATGAGGAAGCAAGAGGTGGGGAGTAAATCTTTACTATTGATGTGATTTGGTCTGTACTTTTTATGCTGTGTAACAGCCACGTGGCTCAATAACTCTCGCATATCCATTTAAGAGAAAAACTTTTGTTTTTAAGATTTCTAGAGTAAAAACTAACAGCAGGATGGGTATTTGTTATCCCCAAGATTCCCAGATTGCAAAACTCAGTTTATATAGAAAACGTGTTTTGCTGCCTACTCACCTCCTGCACCTGCATGGGTGCTTTGTTTTATGTGCCATTGCCATAAATATTTTAGTTGCAGTTATTGATGAAAAGTGAAACAGGAAGAGTTGAGTGAAACAGAGCAGCATGGGGAGAATGGACACAGAGATGGCTTTGAGAAGAGAAGGCTTCCTTCTGCCTGCATCTCTTCTGGAACAGCTTTTTCTCCATGGGATGTCAGCATAATCAGGGCTCAGGGATGGCCAGGCTGAAAGTCCTTCTCTGCTAGTTGCAAAGAGTAAGGAACAGAGAAACAAGAACAGTTCTAGCTTGAAGCATGTTTTGTGTCATCTTACCTGTGTTTAGGTTCACTAATATGCAATTACTACTTCATAGTTTTGTAGAAATGGTTTCAACTGCTCATGTTAATTAGCACAAGAGAGCAAAATAAGTGTCAAGGGAGATTATGAGCACTTGTTTCTACAGCGGATTTTCTTCAGTGAGAACTACAAACTACAGCTAGGATGTTGTGGATAGTGCTGTCAGATACATAGTGGGGTTCTTGGGGCTGTCGTGTGCAGAGCCAGGAGCCAAACTTTGTCGATCCTGGTGGGTCCCTTCCAACTCAGGATCTTTTATATACCCAAGGTAGAACGGAACAGAACAGCATGTATTGCAGCACAATAAAAAAGCCTTAAATTTGACTTGTATTGCCACAAACAACTGCAAAAATGATACTGTCTGTTCCTTAGGAATATGTATATACACTTTTCAGCAAGTAATGTTCTTGTGCTCTATGCATAATGTAAGAATGTCCTGCCTTTGGTTTTGTCCATCAGACTCACATGGCGTCTGCCACCTGACACAGAGCTCTAGCAATCCCCATTCTACAAATTTTACACCATTTTTTGATGTCAGTGACAGACTTTGACTTTTGGACATGTGAATTAGAGTAGAAGGCACGGATCTGAACAATGCATATGTGGGTCTCTCTTTTTACTCATTATGTACCCTGTTACCAGCTTCATGTTCTCTGTTCATTGCCAGGAGGTTGCTCTATCCCATCACATATGATTTTAGGAAGCTACTTCAGCTGTCAGTTGCCTTTTTATTTTAGAATCATAGCATTATTTAGGTTGGAAAAAACTTTTTAAACCAACCTATCATCATTATAATTTCGTGCTTTGTCAAATTACAGAGGACAGGAGTGGTCTGTACACAGCTGAATTCTAGAAAAACATGCTCTGTGACAACAACAAATTTATTTTCATGGCAGTACTAAACTATCCTTATAGCAGCCTTGTTGACCAGAAAAGGATTAAGAAACTAAGTAATCTACTGTTTTCACTAGATTAAAATAAGAAATATTTTAGGAAATTCAATGAAAATCAATCTCTTTAACTAACTGTTACTATAATTTATCAGCTTTAACATTGCTTAATTTTTATACTTATTACATACTAATTTAACATACCAGCTTGTACCATGAGTGATTTAATTGTCATTAATAAAACAATAATTTTAAGAGCAATAGACTGATATTCTGGCAAGAATATTCAGATATGATTAAATTCTACATGAAAGAAAAATTACCCTACGATGTAACAGTGATGGGAAATTTTCAACTACAGGACCTTTAGGAATTTCATTGACAATCTAGGGGAAGACTAAGAAAATGATATCCTAATCTTGCGCAATATTTTCTCAAAAGTAGCATTTATGTGTCAACTTGATTTT
Source organism: Trochalopteron elliotii (assembly GCA_024734555.1). Lineage (NCBI taxonomy): Eukaryota > Metazoa > Chordata > Aves > Passeriformes > Leiothrichidae > Trochalopteron > Trochalopteron elliotii. Next base: position 107,838 of record JANPWX010018558.1, on the reverse strand, counting down.
CAACAGAGACATACAGAAAAGATGAACCTGTAAACAAATTCATACTTCTGCTGAAACCAAATACACCAATGCAGAGAGGACTGAATTTTATATTATTTTACGCTCTTTCCCAAATCTCTGCTGACTTCTCTGTCTCTTTTTGTTTAAACTTTTTCACTGAAATCTGTCTAGTTCAATTAGTAACTTACTTTCACCATTTAAATCCATAGTTACATGGAGAAGGAATATCTGCCCCAGAAGATGTACAGTCATCAAAGGGCCTAATCAGATACTGAAAGCAGATCCCAAGTGCGGTCCTAAATTATTTTTAGCCAGAAATTTGTTACTTCTTTATTAGACTTCATGTGCCTGAAAACTTTCTTTTGACACCCTAATCTATTATGTAACCTTCTACAAGTTAGTTTCCAGTCTTCTGAATTTTCTTTTAGTAAAATTATCTCAAGAAAGTGCTCACATGCTTAACAGTTTGTGTATTTTTTCTGCTAAATTACCTGGTCTAACTAGTATGTTTTGTCTCCTATTTGTCCTTAGATCACAAGAGCTAAAACAATACTATCATTAAAAGAGCAATCCATTCCTTAAATATGCTATTTTGCAGCTATGACACTCTTCAGCTATGAATTGCTGAAATTAACATGTAAGATTCTCAAAAGCACTTGTCAGGACTTACAACTGATCCTGTAGAAGCCTTAGGGTTTAGCTTTGGGTGGGGCAACCCTGGTTGTGCATATAGACTGGGAACAAGAAGCTGGGAAGTAGCACTGTGGAAAGGGACATGGAGGTTCTGATCGAGGGAAAGTTGCACATGAGCCAGCAGTGCCCTGGCAGCCAGGAGGGCCAAGTGTGTCCTGGGGTGCATCAGGCCCAGCATCACCAGCCAGGCAAGAGAGGGGATTGTCCCGCTCTGCTCTGGGGCGGCCTCAGCTCCAGTGCTGGGGCAGTTCTGGGTATCACAATGCAAAAAAGACATCGAGCTGTTAGAGAGTGTCCAAAGGAGGACCAGGAGGGTGGTGAAGGGCCTCAAGGAGGAGCTTTTTCAGGAGAGGCTGAGGTCACTTGGTTTGTTCAGCCTGGAGAAAAGGAGACTGAGAGGAGATCTCACTGCTTTCTACAACTTCTTGTGAGGGGAAGAGAAGGGACAGACACTTTTCTCTGTGGTGACCAGTGGTAGGGCCCAACAGAATGGCCTGATGTTGTGTTAGGGGAGGTTTAGGTTGAACATTAGGAAAAGGTTTTTTTACCCAGAGGGTGGCTGGGCACTGGAACAGGCTCCCCAGGGAAGTGATCACAGCACCAAGCATGATCAGAGTTTGAAAATCATTTGGACAATGATCTCAGGCACTTGGTGTGACTAAGTATCCTGTGCAGGGTCAGGAGTTGAACTCAGGTGATCCTGATGAGCCTCTTTCAACTAATCATATTCTGTGATTCAATGATTTATTGGAGAGCCATTGACTTTAAGGGAAAAGATAGAACCAGAACTAATACCCTTCAGATATCAAAGCCTTTTGAGCTGACTTCTATTGAAATCAAATGGCTAAGTAAGAGTTAGGCAGGTAGTAACTTTCAGGCGTACCTGATTAGTTATGCTCTTTTTTCCTGCTGCTCTATATTGCTGCTGAGCAAAGAGTACATAAAACCCTGACTCTTATTCATCTTTTTGTAAGACAATAGTTTACAGGAACAAAAATATCAGCTGTCTCTCCTGGTGTGTTTGATTTGTCACTATTAATAGTAGTTTCGTTACTAGGATGCTCCCACAGGATTAGGTTCCTTATCATGTACTTGACATACATGATAGGCATGATGCACTCACCTTTACAACTGCACTTTCTCTTCTTCTATACTGTCTGCAAAACACACTTTAACCAGCTTAAACATTAAATTACCAGAGAAGCAGGATATAGCCCTGAAAATATAGTCTTTATCACAGTATGAGTCTACTGCAAATGTAACAAAATGAGCCATTTATGAAAGCAGGAAAGGCTTATTACATAAGCCTCCAAAACAGCCTCTGCAAAACACAAAATCTGAGTCCAGATGTAGCTTCACTTCTAGGTCCAATACAATTTTTGTTTTCTCCAGTTTTCTCCACTTCCTGGATCCACCTCCAAATGGATCCAGGAAAGGAAAACAGAAACATAAACCTCTTACCTGTAGGTAAGAATTTATTTTCCAGCTAAGCCTTAACAAATAACATTAACATAACAGTTAACATTCCTTAGTTCCCTAAGATGGTAATTTCTTCTTAAGAAGCACCTGGAGGTATGCAACAGTTCAATATTTTTTCATGTTGGCTTACCTAGACTTATTTTTGTCTCCAACTGGGTATTATAGAGCAATAGTTGCAAATTTTAAATAGATGTGTTGTATAGACTCCATGAATTTGTCAACAGAAGCTATTTACACACCTTACCGTGACCTCTTGTTGATCTTTGAAAAATAATGGATAGTTCAAACACAATCAGTTTCCCTCAATCACAAAAACTGCAATAGAAGTATGTAAATAAATAAGGATGAAGCAAAAAGTGTTCCATCTATTATTGTGTGCACTGTTGGGTTTTTCTCCCCAGTAACGAATTATTTTAATAACTGGGCTAGATCTAAAACACAGAAAATACCATGTGAAAGACATATGCCATACACAGATTTACTGAATATGACTACCACTATGACTAATTCAACTACAAGAAATCCTAACCAAATGAATACTAATCAGATGTTTACAATTAAATGTTACTCTGGGTTTTTGTAGGTTCATACACAATGGAAGCAAATATTTAATACATGAAGTATTTGATGGTAACTGGACAGACAATATCTTGGGGGAGGAACAATTGAAAATGTTCTACTTAAAATGTTACACTGTTTTTTGTGGAAACTTATGCCATGTTTGGAAAAGCTCCAGTGACTTGACACAACCACATTTGGAGTTCTCAAGGTTGCATATGAGCGCATTGCTACATGGTGGCTTCATACACAAAGAACTCCAATGAAAAAAAAAAGAAGAAAAGAACATTTGGAGCGCTTTCACATCTCCAGACATACATAAAAAGAAATTAGATTCTACCTTACTATTAATGGCAGAATAATTTATCTTCTTTGGGATTTCAATTGCAGAGAAAAAAAAACAAATAAGGAATAGCACAAGAATTTTTTTATATGACAATCGCCCAATAAGACCTACAATTTGTAACTCAGAGTTGTCAGTGCTTAGGCCAGTGTCCCAAAATAAAACCTACAAATTGCAACTCAGAGTGGGCAGTTTCAGGGATGGGGGTTATAGTTATTTTAATTCTACAGAATTGAGCTTAAGCCATCTGTGTATTAAAACCACTAAAAACACTGAGAAAATACCGTCCCAAAGATTCCATTTACTGGGGACTATATGAGAATTATTTTATTGTTTATCACCTTGACTCAACACTCTCCATTAGGTTCTGAGATGAGACAGTGGGAAACAAAGACAAAATTATCTGGCTTTGGTAACACATCTGGTTTTATGACTACAGCTGTTAAAAAAAAAAAACCAACAAACCAACAAACCAAACACTGGAAAAATGAAAGAAGAAAAATCAAGACTACATAATTTCAGAAAAATGCATTTTGAAAATTCTTTCCTAATACACCAAGAATTGTGGCTGCCTGCAGCTGGAGAAACATTACAAGACATGTTCTTGCTGGCCTATACAGCTGGATGGGGTAATGCATACACCAGACTCAGGTATCCATTTAGGTAATGGTCCATTTAGGTAACAGAGACAGATTTTGTATTTTCTACAGTTTTTTAATGATCACAACATTCAAGTTTGACCACCTTTGAATTAACAAGAACATGAAATTTTGTCAAGAGTCAAATAAGAACAACTGCTATGTCTGCAGATTCTCATTTAATAAGAACCATTTTATCTCTGTTGGCTTCAATAAAATTACTTGTAAGGCACTTGAAGACACTCTGTCAGTATGTCAGAATAGTCTCAAGACATAGCTGTCAATACTTGTATCAGATACACATCCCTCAAATTTAACTTGGTCATCTAAGTATAATAAAAATCTTAAATGAATTTGGTGTTTCATTGTGACATGAACTTATCCAACTCTTCAGTTCACCTCCTACCCTTGAAATTCTGAAAAGAGATTTACAAGAAAGGCTGAAAATTGAAAAATGTGGACAGCTATGATGCTTATATGGGTCACAGAAATGGGTGTAGTTAGAGGAAGAATGACTCTGGAATATTACTAAGGACAAGTTTTTATTCTTAATTAGAGTAAAACCCTTTGTTTCAGGTGGCATTAACACATATTGACCACCATCTGTTTTACCTGAGTGAACTGCTTTATCCAAGAGTATGCAACAGCCTGCACGTTTTCAACCCTGTTGGCCTTTTTTTTTTAAGTCCTGTATTTTAGAGCATTTTCAGAGATGACTGAAAACTGTCCTCCAACATTTGCCTACTGAAAAATTATAAAATACGAAGACAAAGAAGAAAAATAAATCACAACTTTATTTGTAAAATGCAGTATGAGTTACTAAGCCATCTCTGCCAAGAGTTGCACCAGAGCACCTGATGGCTGACATCCAGTTGTGAAGTTCGGCTATCCTCAGCTATATTTGCAACTAAAGATCAAAGGAGGAAAAAACCAAAAAAGGAGTAAAATACACACACAGGCCCTCCCTCTGCTAGCTACACTGTGTCCTCTAGCGTCTGAATTTTTCATTTAAACATACATTCCACGTATGCTTTTCTAGGATAAATATCTGGGGATATCAGTTTGGAAGTCAATATCCTTTTACTGCTTTATTTCTACTTCTGGAAGGCAAGACTGACATACTGACAATCAAGAGCAGAATAAAAAGCAATTCTGGACTACATTGTGTTGAAGTTTGTTACAATCTTCCCAAACTTACAATCTTCCTTCTGCTATGAATATATTACACCATACAGATCTGTAATGTTCTTTACCTGAAATAATAAAAAGTAAAATCGTGAATATTTTAAAGCGATCTGGATGACAGCCTGAGAAAACAGATACACAGTGTAAAAGACATTCTGTCAGTTTCCTGAAAATCAATCACTATTAGTTTGAGATCCAGACTTACTGCATTCCATCTGTTATGAAGAAATGTTTAAATAGTAAACAATTAATGATAGAAAACTGATATGATTCAAACAGTTTTACAGGAATATTTTAGAGATTCATAGTATTTCCTGCATTCAGGGAAGGTTGCTTCTGAAGACTTAATAACACAAATCCGTCACAAAATATTGCTCCTCTTGCTTTCCACTGCCAAAAAATAGTATAAAAATCTTAATTTGCAAAGCAAATTAAGCACTACCACCTTCAGCATGCATTATCTCATTTACTATTTAAATAGTTGTTTTTCAACAGTCCTTCCTATCAACTTCTCTATATATAGAGAAAGCTTTTTATATCAAAGACACAGATTATACTTTAACCATATTCGTATCATATAGTGTTATATGTATTTTCAAGCCATATGCATTCTCTTCCCCATCAGGCCTCCTCCATCAGCATGGCTTTAGGTCAGGGATTAAAGGCCTGGACTGACCAGGGGAAAACACTAAAAATTAAGTCCTTCAAAGATCAGATTGAAGGAACCGTTCCAGTTCATCATGCTACAAATAATTATTTCAGAGGTCCAGTTCAGAGTTCTGTATCACATACAGAGATAAACGCTCATTATGGTACCAGAAATAATGCATGAAGTCCTAATACCGTTAGTGTGGACTTCAAGAAGTCTTAAATATAATTTCCTTATATTACATAATGATATTAGGCTGAGAAAGGTGAGCTGGATAAGTGATGATTCAAGTCTAAAAAGAAGCAGAGAAAACTCTCATGGTTATATTCTGACACAGCGGTACAAACTCCGGTGGAATTTTTATGGAAAATGCTGTAACATTTACCTCTAGAATTATTTTTTTTAATTTTATCACCATTTCTGAAAAAATCTATACATTCTTCACAAAGAATGCCAGAGTGATAGGCTGACAGAAACCTCATGAAGTCCAACCAGAAGTGCACAGTCCTGCATGAGTGAACAGGCCCTGGCACCAGTACATTCTGAAGGCTGCCCACCTGGGAAGCAGCTTCACAGAAAGCACTTGGGGGGCCCCAGCAGACACCAAGCTGACCATGGGCCAGAAGTCTGCCCCTATGGCAAGGAAACCCACCAAGGGCACCTTGGGGTGCATGAAGAGCAGTGCTGCTGGTGGGGAGACAGAAACAATCCTGCCCCTTTACTCAGCTCTGGTGACACTATGCCCAGGTGCTGGTCCACTTCTGGGCTCCCCAGACACAAGAGACATGGACACACTGGAGAGAGTCTAGCAAAGGCTGCAGAGATGATGAAGAGATCAGAGTACTGCTCCTTTGAGGAGAGTCTGAGAGAGCTCAGGCTGTTCAGCCTGGAGCTCTGAGAAGGCTTGGGGAGGATCTTATTGAGGTGTGCAAGTGCCTGAAGGGAGTGCACACAGAGGAAGGAGCCAGACTCTTTCCAGACAAGCCCAGTGACAGGGCCAGAGGTGATGGGCACCCACTGAAACACAGACAATTCCCTACAAACAGCAGGAAACACTTTTTCACTGGGAGGGTAACAAAACATTGGCACAAGTTGCCCAGGGAGGCTCTGGAGTCAATATTCAGAAGTCATCTGGACATGGTACTGAGCTCCTAGTGGCCCTGTCTGAGCAGCAGGTTGGACCAGATGGCCTGCAGAAGTCCAAGCTCAACCAACTTGTGATTCTTTAGCACTGATCAGCCAACTGTCAGTTTGTGAGTTCAAAAATAAAAAATTCTGTACTCAAGAAAACACAGGGAGTTTATTTTAGCAGTAGCAATGGTAACATTACTTAACTTCCTGCAGTGCTGCAAAATAAATTTTTTCACTGGAAGGTTCCTAGACCATGCAGCAGTACCACAATAGCTCCTAAAATACATTAAATTATCCAATTAATACATTAATTATCCATTATCCATTGCTCTTTGCCATTTGTTGCACTTTTATTGCCTTCTCACACTAGAATGACTGCTGTGAGCTTACTATTTCTGGGCCAACTCTCCACAATCACGTGTGGCTTTTTATTACACATTGTGCTTATCTCTAAAGACTCAGCGGAATAATACACACCAAATTCCATTGTAACTTCAAGTGAAGACCACCAGAAACAGGACAGACTCAGGTCCACTTGTTATGGGATTCATCACTAAGTTAACTAAGTATTCCCTTACAAACATACAGTTCCTAAACACTTGAGGACTTCCAACATCATCTTCATCACTGCTTCATCTATTAGGAAACAAGTCTACAAGCAAAGCTATTTGGTGCAGAGAAAGGTGCAGTAATTTTTTTTAATACAAGACAGGATCTGGGCAGTAGGCAAACTACTGCATGTTTTTATGTTGTTTTGGTTTTAGGACTAGCATTCAAACATCATTCCATCTTAAAAATCCACAGGCAGTACTCTAGACAGCATGAGCGTGTTTCAGCATTTTCTTGGCACAGCCAAAGAGACGAAATCCATCCATCCATCCATCCATCCATCCATCCATGGATCCCCGCAAGCCCGGGAGGGTTTCGTCCCCAAAGCACCAGGATAAGGTGTCACCGCGCCCCCTGCTGTCCCCGGCCAGACTCCGGGACCCGCTCTGGTGCTGATCTTCCCTCCAAACATTTTCCTGCAGCTACAGCCGAGCTCAGGAGATTAAAACAAAATACGTGAAATGCAAGTGTTTTTTATCATAAAAGCTTTTTCATTTTGAACGCCTTTTTTCTTCAGACTACATTGAAATGTCGTTTAGTACCTTCTCTGTCACGCGGAAGCCTTGAGCGACTGATGCTCAAAGTCAGCAGTGAGGAGTTATTTCAAAACCACAACCTTGTAACACGGTTAAGCCCCAGTACTAAAAGGCTTGAAAAATGAGGTTAAGTTCTAATATAAACCAGTTTTCTACAACTGCAGTAAGAACCGCTGTTCTAGCAGAACGCAACTACCTAGGTTGGCTGGTTTTTCTGTTTTTTTGTTTTGTTTTGTTTTGTTTTTTTGTTTTGTTTTGTTTAAATATAGAAATGGCAGTGTATTGCTGTGATTCAACATAAAAGGAGTGCACAAAATAGTACACATCAGAAATCCATGTGCTATCTCTGTTTGTCCTGGACCTGAGAAACTTGTAATCTCTCCTTTCTGCAATGAGTGTTAAGTGCTTTTCCTATCAGTCAGATAATTAAATCTGAAATGGGGCTTTGTCAGCCCCACGTGAGAAGTGAAGTCAAAACAAGTGTGACACCATCTCAATTAATGATGAAACTAAATCACAGGGCTTCCCCACTACACTTTACCACCACTCACATTTTCCTAGCTCTCAGGAACAGGAAGATGTTTCATAAGAAGTTTTGCCATGGAGAACCACTGTATTAATTGAATAAAGTGACAGTAAGTATGTCAGATCAGTAAGTCTAAGTAAGAATAACATAATTCTATAATTTTTTGGTTTAAAGACTTGTCTTCTGTAAAGAATGACAGTGTTGCCAAGGAAAGGTTTTAAGTATTGTTCAGTATTTTAAGCAGACATTTACAGCACTGCTTTTTAATGTGTGGAAAGCTTTTCAAATTAAGTAGCAATGGCTGTGTTTTAATTTGTTAGGTTCAGTGCAACACAGAATCTGTCACTTTAGAAGCTTCTCACACCTACTTCAGGCTTACTAATATCTTTCATATTTACTATATTACTAATCTCTGTGACAGCTTTAACACTCAGATAAACATAAGCAAACCCAAACACAGTAAGTTGTATGATTTCAAAATAAAAGATGGGTTAGGACATATTCTCACAAGCAGATGAATTTAATTTGCATCTACGTGAGTATTAATGGAACTGGGTTTGTGAAGACAAGCTGGGAAAAGGGTTAGAAAGTCCCACACACACCTGATGTAAAAGTGTAGTCTCTTCTTGATTCTATTCTAAAAACGCTCTTCAATTTTAGTTTTTCACAAAAAACACTTCAGAAATTGTAAAAGCCTGACACTTTTGAACTATCCTATTTCAGACATATGAATGCTTCTAAAAATAAGAACATTACATAACACACCTTTGTAGTCAACTGAATAAAAATGACAGCTAGTGAATCTGAAGTTTTCTAGCAAAAAAACGTAAAATGCATAGGTGATAATGAATCAAAGTATGTTTTACTTTAGACTTAGGCTGCTGAATGGGTTGAGTTTCATTATTAAAAAGGTGTCTAATAGAACTGTACCAGCTTTCACCTGACACCTTAATTCACTGACCTGAGGAGATCTACCAAGTAAGTAGGAAGAAAAAACACCCAGAGATAGTCTCGGAGTGTTGTTGCCTTGGAAACTACAGCCCAGCTGACTACAGCTCCTTGGAGAAAGATTTCTACACAAATGCTTTTGTTTAGTATAACTGCACTGTATTTCTCTCCAGTAGAAGCAGAGCAGTATAGCTAGCTAGCATGGAAGGATACAGACCTATTCCTCATTCTGCCGTAGTGAAATTGCTATGAGCCATCAGATCTGACCCAGAAAATACCCAGCCATGCCTGCTAGACTTGAAGAACCTTGTTTTCTGTACACAAAAAAATGATTATTCACAGAGTGAAAGTATCTTTAGTCTGTTATACAAAGAGGAAAAGCTACCTACTTTAATTAAAGTGATTTTGCATTTAACCTTCTCAATGGAAAATGTGTATTTAAATGTTATATTTGCTGGATAAACTAAATCTAAAGGACATGAAGATGCATGTTTTGTAAGTTAAAGCTACAAACAGACTTCAGAGATATGTGCACTTCAATTTCTGAGCTATAATAAATGAGGTGGCACAGTTACTTGCTTCTTCTGTACTTCTTTGTATCAAATAAATTCAAAGGAATCTCATTTATATTCTAGTCTTTTGAGATAAGCCTCTTGGTGTGTCCTGGGTTGTAGTATAGGATGTGCACAAAGTATTCTGTCACCATCTTCATGAACTGTTGAATCCAATTGTTGGAGCAGTGTTCTCCCAGGTCCTCTCCCTCTGGGCTATCTTCTGTTAATGGCCCATCAAATGCCTGCTGCATGACTCACAGATAACTCCCTCTGGGAGTTATCTCTCTTTAATGGGCCATCAAGGACCCCCTGTATGACTCATCATCCCACTGTGAGATGCTCCACCCGGGGGGAGGAACCAAGCATTCTCACCTGGATATAATCTGGGATTTGGGACAGTACAGGCAGCCCTTATCCACTGGATTTCCAGAGGACCCGACCTATCAGACCTTTCTGGAGGATCACTGCTTTAGGAAGATCTCCTCATCTGGACTGCTTCCATCACCCTGCTCAGGCTGTATTCTGTCTCTGTCAGTGGTCTTTTGTATTATTTTATTTTATTTTATTTTATTTTATTTTATTTTATTTTATTTTATTTTATTTTATTTTATTTTATTTTATTTTATTTTATTTTATTTTATTTTATTTTATTTTATTTTATTTTATTTTATTTTATTTTATTTTATTTTATTTTATTTTATTTTATTTTGA